>CATKHJ010140776.1:0-21515 GCA_949750685.1 Vernicia montana | reverse complement strand
CTTACCAATTTAACATTCAAATTCAAAAATTTCTATATATATACTACTTTAGTTAAATAAATAAATAAAAACTTGTATTTAAATTTGTTACCTTAAATCGTTTTTCTTTTTCTTTTTCTCCTTGGATTTTCTATCTTGGCTGAAGCTATCTTTCAAACATTTCCTCTCTCTTTCGTTTCTTTTGTTTTACAAATGAAATGAATGTGTAACAGATGGTGTAATGGTTTTATGTTTATATATTTGTTTATTTCTTTTTATTTTCAATTAAGCTTTGCATATGTGGTGAGTGGTGGAACGGGTGGCATCCCACTCACCACATATATGTTATTTTTTTTTTTTAAATTAATTTTTCTTATTTGCACTTTCCTCCCTCACTATTTAAATAATTCTTCTCATTACCTCAATTTTAATTATATCTTTCAATTAAGTACTTTCTATTATTCAATTTAGTCCTAATACATATTCTATTTACTTAAAATATTTAATACAACTACACTTTACTTCCTATTTAATATTAATTATTATCCAATAACCATACTCATATATATATATATATATATATATATATATATATATATATATATATATATATATATAATTTAAAATTATCTTAACTTTTGGACGATTCAATTCTGCTAGAGTTCGGACCAGCTAGAGTGTTACATAGAGCTTCTACATCAACCGACTCAAGCAAGATCAACTTTATTGATGATGGATCACAGGTGACCTATGCTACTAATCTGCCCTTTAAAGCTTCAGGTTTGCAATGAAATGGAGGCCCTAGCATAACTACAAGACAACTGCAAGAAGAGAGAGATCAATTGATTGTCCAGCAGAAGAATAAGAGAAAAAAATGCTATGCCTTGAGGATTAGGTTCCATACTTGTGATTTGTGTTGAAGAATTTAGTTGTTAATATAAATGTAGTTTAGTATACCTTTTGATATATGAATTCTGGTTTAAAGAAGTTCCAACAGGAACTGGAATTGAAAACAATTGGTTCAAGTTTCACAAGAACTTATTTTGATTATTTTGTAATTAGGGTTATGTGTCTTAGCACGACTATGATTATGAATTTTGTACATTTCTTGCTTTAACTCATGCTTATATTGTATTCAGAATTTAACAATTTTAATGATGCAAATTTCAAACAAATTTTTTCATTTATTGTAATTAAAAATTTTATATGTGGTTTAGTACATTTCTAAACGTTATTGCACAGGAAAACAAGTTCATTTTATATGCAAGTATCAATTTTATGGGTCAGTTTATATCATGTTGTTCACATGTATTTTGTAAAAAAATTTAACAGCAAATAAGTTATTACACAAATGCCATGATAAAAGTGCCAATGGACAAACCAGTATAGAACAAAAAATTTGATAAAGCACTTCAAGAACCAAAAACAACTATAACAAAAAGACATTTCATTTTCACTTAAATAGGATTACAAATTGGAAATTCATTTACAACTATAGTGTATGCTGCCATTACAAATTAACTTTCATTTCAACTTAACTACAAAATACAATAACAAAATCCAAGACACAAAAGCTGCTACAATAACTGTTGTCCTTTTTGTTTTTGCCCTTGTAATTTCTTCCTCTCTTTTGTAATGATCTTTCTTTAATTTCCTTAATTCTGCTCATAGATCACCCACTTCATCATCAATGAAACCTCTGCTTTTTTTCTCTAGTTGCATGATTTCAGTTGTTGGCATCTCATTCTCCAACTTAAAATTATTCAATAACTTTGTCGCCTTCTCATTTATAGGACCATCATATCATTCAAAGAATCCACATAACTTGTTCTTTGAAAGATTAGACTATCTATAAACCAAAAATGAAAAAATCAAAACAATATGAACCACAACAATCAAAATCAATAAAAATCGCTTTTTAATTAAGACTTATTCCAAAATCAGCATCCAAAGTATCTTTTGACTGGATTTTCTTTGCTCCATGATATCTTTCTAAGGGCTTTAAGTTTTCTTCTCATTATTCTACATTTACAGTACTTTGATGGTCCTTCATACTCATATTCCACTACTTGGTGACTAAAATCAATTTGTACAAATGAAGTTGAAGAAGACAACGCCATTATGGAGATCAATCAAGGAGGATATTAGACTCTCTTTTTCTAGATTAAAGCACTTCAATTGTGTTTTTAGGGTTTTAAGATTTGGGGAAGAACAGAGGAGACAATGTTAAAGAGAGAAAGGGAAAAAATTTTAATTTTATATTAAAGAGGTGCAATGGTAACATTAATAATTCTTATTTTATCATTATTTAAGTCCATGTAGGACTGATATAAGAGCCCACAAACGGATAAGAGAAGAAAAGAACGGAGACGTTAATCATTAAAGTGCTTTAATAGTTATTTGTAACGTCAGGAATATATTACACCTCGAAAAACATTAAGAGTCGATATGCTTTTTATTATATACATTCGGGCCATATTTGAACCTTATTCCTTTACTCTCATAATCACAAGTAATTAACACAAATCCATTAAATTTTATGAAAATCCTATTAACAATCACAAAAAAGTATTCTTATCTATAAGTAACACATTATATTTTCACTCTCGCTACTTTACACAATACCTTAAACATACAAATAATGATTAGTTATTCACAAAAATTAAATCTTAAGAGAATAGATTAATTATAATAATTCAAACCCGATCAATCAAACATAAATAATCATAGGCAAATCAAGATATTACATTTAAAAAAGAAAATTAGTTACTTATATTGAAAGATGAAATAATTAAATCAACAATTAATCTAAAAAAAAACATAATAACTATTATTCAATTGAAGAGTAAAAATTTAAGAAAAACTCTATAACTATTATACCCCTTAATCTAATCATTACTACTTTCCTGCACTCACATCATGCCAAATGATAAATTTCTAAACAGAATTTTAGGATGCGAAGTGCCAATAATGTCATGGAAAGAGAAAGACAGATAATTAACTTAATTAAAGAGAAGTGGGGGGAAAAAATATTAAATGGCATTTCCATCATATGTCTTCCATCTTTCTATTACAACCCTAAACTCATCATTCCTTTTCCTGACCTGCAAACACACTAGTTTTAGAGTTGTTAGCTGTTTATGCCACTTAAAAGCAAAATAATTTATTAATGGAGAAGGATATAATGAAATATCAAGCAGAAACTCATATGTCATTTCTACAAGATAATGCCAAATTTACGACAACAGATTCATCTAAACAAAATCACAACTCAATAATTTGTAAGATTGCCTTAAGTGTGTGCTCTTGCTCATATATTATATTACTCTGCACTTTACACTACAGCCCCAAATAAAAATTACAGCTATTATGTCTATGAAACCCAAGTATATAGCAAGAGCAATGAGTAAAGGATATGTGCCATCTAAAGAATATGTAAATGGGCAAATTTTTTTAACTTCTCAAATATTGTTTTCAAATGAGACTGTTGGAATTGTTGAGATTTTTACTTAAAATCCAAGCAAAATAAAGAAAGGGATGGTGATCCATAAATTTAGGAAGTTTGTTACATATAAGAGGAGGGGCAAAATTGTACAAAGGGAATAGCAGTTGGTAGTTATAAAAGTTAGTAATTTCAGTTGTTATATGAGCTGGAGAATAGGTCCAAAATAGTTAGTTTAATGGCAGAGAATGTGGTATCAGATATGTGACTGTTATTCTATTTTGGCAGCTAGCACAGCTCACCAAAACATAAGAAAATGCCTTATTATTCAGTCCTTTCCTTGGAGGGACCATTATGAGAAATAACAGAATTTTATTTCCCTATTCTCTCTTCTCTCTCTCGTTTCTTCTTCTTCTTCCTTATTCTCTGCTTTTATCTCTATTTCTCTGTTTCTTCTCCCTTGACTCTATTTTTCTCTTAACCTATTTAGCTATCAGTTTAAGTTAGAATTTAATCCTAACAAAGTTTAGTTAGTGTTATGTGGATTTGTTATTGATTGAAAGAGTCATTCTCTTTCCATAAAAGAGAGGCTTCTCTACTGTAAAAATGTGTGAGTTAGAGTGTGAATTAGAGTGACAAAGTGAGAGAAAGAAAGAGAGAAAAATTTATGTATTAATCTGAAAATGAAGAAGAAAAAGAAGAAAAAGAAAATGTGGTCTTGTTTCTTTTGTTTTTGCTAGTCTATATGCATCTTTTTCTAATGATAATTATCAGTTTAAAGTTTCAAATTTCAGTCTTTGTTTTCTTTGTTTTTTATATGTTTTGTGAGTGATATTTTCCAACAAATGGTATCAGAGCCTTCATCTTAAGGGGCATGTTCTTGTTTTGTCTTTGTGAGTTTTAAAAGAAATTTGAGAGTTTAGGTTGTATTTGAGAGAGAATGAGTATTTTGAAAGAAAAAAAAGAAAAATTTTATTTTTGGGCTGTAAAATGACAACATTTTTAGAGTCTTTAGATGGGTTGTGTGTGATAAAGAAGAAGAGAAGAAAAAAATAAGTGTTTGAGAATTTAATTTCAACTTTTGTGTTTTTTAGTTCAAGTTGAAATATAGTTTTATCAAAGCTATGTTTATTTTTTCTGAAAATTCCATCATTTCAATGATGAGAAGCATGTTGATTGTTGGCTGTTAAAGGGACCTTCATGTCCTTAAACTGAATTTGTTGATGAAGAGATCAGCAAGTCTCAAAACTGCAAAGATAAAGCGACCGGCATGTCGTAAAACTGTAAAATTTGATGTTGAAGGGACCAGCATGTCCAAAAACTGTAGAAAAAACTTGTTTGAAGGGACCTTAGCATGTCCAAAAACTGCAAATTGAAAAATTTTTTGTTGTTCTTGTTGTGGTAAAAAAAAAAAAAAAAAAAAACTGAAATTTTATTGTTGTCATTATTGTTGGTGTTGTGATTTAAGATGAAGCAGAAAATTTATGAAATTTGATAACTTTATGAAGAAGAGTTACTATTAAGGAGGAGACTAAAGTTGTTTGAGCCCTCCAATTCAAGCAAAAATCTCATCAAGGAGGAGTGTTGGAATTGTTGAGATTTTTACTTAAAATCCAAGCAAAATCAAGAAATGAATGGTGATCCATAAATTTAGGAAGTTTAGTTAGTGTTAGGTGGATTTGTTATTGATTGAAAAAGTCATTCTCTTACTATAAAAGAGAGGCTTCTCTGCTGTAAAAGTGTGTAAGTTAGAGTGTGAATTAGAGTGACAAAGTGAGAGAAAGAAAAAGAGAAAAATTTATGTATTGGTCTGAAAATGAAGAAGAAAAAAAAAAGAGAAAATGTGGTCTTGTTTCTTTTGTTTTTGCTAGTCTATATGCAGCTTTTTCTAATGATAATTATGAGTTCAAAGTTCCAAATTTCAGTCTATTTTTTCTTGTTTTTTATATGTTTTGTGAGTGATGTTTTCCAACAGAGACTCTAATACGTCTCTTTGAATATTACAGTATTAGGAAACATGGGTCACAAATGGTAATAATATTGTAATCAATTACCCAAGATTTTAGAATGTGTAGCTACTGAAAGAATTACCTCAACTAATGGATTTTTTCCACGAAGCAACATGTCCACACTCTTCTCTGTCTGCAAGATGAGGAGGAAAAAATAATTGAAACTACTAATTAAATGAACATGTCGAAACCAATATTATTATTATTTTTTTTTTATCATCCCTTCACAATAAGCAATCAATTTACACATGCATTCAGCACATGATACACACCAAAATCCAAGAAAAAATTCATAAGAGTACCAAAATAATTATGCCTTGTATTTTAATAGGTTGTTAGTTAAAAATTTTGCCAGTTTTTAAAGAAACCTTTCTTCTTGCTTGATATGTATGTATGTATGAATGAAACAAACTAATAAACCAATGAGCTCTCTAATTAGTTATCCCAAGACAACCAATATCAGCAATAGAAATAGAAAAAAGGTTGAGTAAAAAGTCAGCTTCATCCCAACTATCTTTGGAAGGAATAATCATACAATGTGAAGCCATGTGAAATCCTTTAGGGGGTTATTTGAGAAACCGTATTGGGAATAGTGAGGCTAGTTTTAATTTTCTAGTTTGGTGATTGTCAAAAATCTAGCTAATATCATGCCAAAATTAGATCATGAAGATTTTTAAGCACTAAGTCGGAACCAAACTTTGAA
This sequence comes from Vernicia montana, assembly GCA_949750685.1. Taxonomy (NCBI): domain Eukaryota; kingdom Viridiplantae; phylum Streptophyta; class Magnoliopsida; order Malpighiales; family Euphorbiaceae; genus Vernicia; species Vernicia montana. The sequence goes on along the minus strand of CATKHJ010140776.1, from coordinate 15,382 downwards.
GTTGCCAAACTCTTAAGGATGCAACATATAGAACTTTAACTGTAAAACAAGATAAGACCTATCTTTTAGCTACAGCAAAAGTTATTGCTTCTATCTCAAGTAAATAAGTGTTGGGGTCATTAGCTAAGTAAGATAAATGCCAAGTAGGAACTTGAACAAACATCCCATATACAACTCCACTAGGCATAAATCTCAATATAATTGTTGTCTGTTATATGGAATACTTTCCTCCATTTTTGCTCAATTGAAGACTATATCTTGCATACCAATACCCAAGGTAAGTTAAACTTTCCACTTCTTCCTTGCAAAAGATTGACTTTATAGAACCTCCTTACTATAGGGATGCTCCCTTTAGATCATCAATATATGACAAATTTTTCTTGTACCTTCAAATACAAGGGGGAAAATACTTGATCCATTAGTAACAACAGGTCCAGTCAGAACCCTCCCTCATTTTGAATTGAATATGGTTCTGCTGCAATTGCAACCTTGCACCCCTCCAAGTAGCCCACAACTAGCCTAGTAGTTAGGTGAGGCCGCTTTAGTTGTCGACACTAGAATCCAAGTCTCACCAATGATCCCCCAATATTCGTGACCGTCTAGTGGTAACAGTGGTGATGTGTGTCAATGGTGTTGCATTGGATAGGTGATTAGGGATGCTTTTGAAGTGAGCTAATCCAGTAAACTATGCACTCATATAATAATAAAAGGAAATGTTTATCTCAGAAAAACAAAAAATAAAAGGAAGGTGGAAGATATACCTGATGTGTAACCCAATGATGCCTCTCTCTCATCTCAATCAGGAAATAAAAGGTTGGAGGACCTTTTCTTTCAAGAATGCTTTTCTGGCTCCTTCGAGCCCGGGCTTCCTCATCTCCTAAGGTAACAGTTTCCACTCCCCCAATCTGAAACAACAAAGGAGGCAATGATGGAATCTTTCGATGGCATTCTAGAATGGAAGTTTGCATCATATCTCAAACATGAAATTCATCAAAGAGCAAAATCTCATAATATTCAGCGGAATGCAAGAAATGTAAGAAATCTTGTCAAATAAATAATTCAAGGCTGTTTTAGGATGAAAAAAAAATTAACACACTCTCATTGTTTGTTGTAACTTTACACATTGGTTTTCCATTTCAGAAAACGATTAATTTAGTCTTACACTCGTAAATCCAACTTTTGGTCAAAAAATAGGCCAGAATGAGATCCAAAACATGTTGTTTTAATCAGAAAAAGAACAAAAAATGTGACATCTAAAACTTGAAAGGACCCAACTATATAGGGTTGTAAATGAGCTGAGCCACTCATGAACTACTTGAAACTTGACTCAATAAAAACTCCTTCCGAGATTTTTTTTTAGGATCATTTAATAAATAAGTAAAACTTGAGTTAAACAAACTCTGCTTGTCTAAACTTGTGAACTGCTGTTTACAGGCTCTTGAGTCAACTCATATATAATAATATACACGTATGTATATTATTTATAATTTTTATGCATAGATATAATTTTTGTTTTTTTTTTCTTTGAACTGGCATAGACTTGTTTAAAATTATTTATTGAGCAACAATAAATAATAATTTTCAATAGTATAATAATTACAATTTACACATTTATCATAAATATTACTAAATTTTCAACATATATATTTTAATTTTTACAATAAACTTATGCATTATTTTATTTATAACTTAAATTTATTAACAAAATTTAAGCTCAATACTCATCTTGGCTCATTCATTAATATGCTAAGCCTGAGCTAACCAAAGCTCAACTCAGCTTGGCTCATTTGTAACCCTAATCTCAGGAGATCTTTTGCAAATTTTCCTTCATTTCTATACTATATTATATATAAAAATCTCTTAAAAGGTATGACTTTTAAATTGCTCAAAAAAGACATGATTTTTAATGTAAAAAGACAAAAAGAACCATCTTATCCTTAATTTAATTGGATTACAAAAATTTCTTTTATTTAAAATTAAAATAAATATATAAATTTGTTATTATTAATTAATTGTCCTTATATTAATTGGATTAATATAATAAACTACGTATCCATATTCCTAATTACATATATTTTATATTTTCAAATTTCAACAAAAATTCTTAAAAGCAATTCTACTAATATAAATATATGATTCTATGATAATTGTTTTTAATCACTATTATATCATTTTTTTTTATTTGTTCAAATTTTTGTATTCATCTCTTTCATTCAACAAATATGGTTCGTTTATTTATTTTTGTGTATTTCATATAATAAGTTTGAAATTTTATTGAAGTTTGAATTATTATTGAAGTAAAAAGTTACAAACCGTTATGTTTTATTTTAGTATTATCCTTTAAAACATAATATGAATATAAAAAAATCCATTGACTAACGAGAAATCAATCACAATGAATATTGAAAAATCACAAAATATTATTTCATATTTAAACTTCCATTATATATTATATGTATAAAATTCTATTTATTATAAAATTTAAAACTATATTTAATTACTTTATTATATTTAGTTATTACAAATTTTTAAAAAATTATATATTCATAATTAATATAAAATGACGAGTACGAAAATTACTTGAATCATGTACAACGCAAGTATGGATTTGCTAGTTATCCTATTAATGTGAAATTCTAACAAAACACAATGAATTTTAAAAGAATTCTAGATGAAATGATCAAATAAAACTTCATACTACAGTTATAAATAACATGAATAACTTTTGGAAAAACAAAGCAACTTTAGGGGAAACTGAGGTTAATAAGCTGCCTTTCAGTATCATGTTTAATATTAGTTAAAACTATACATCCATAAAGACAGAGGAATAAATAAAAAAAAAATCAATGCACACAATTGTGGTGTCAGCTGCAATCTCACATGTTTCATGAAGACTCAATGTGTTGCAATGTAAGCCAATATGAGAAAAAAAAAATGAAAGCGAAGACAAGATAGACACCTAGTGTCTACTTTAAACTGCATATAAAAGGTGTTCTCACATAGGTACTGAAGTCAAACAAAAAATTAATTAATTAATTAATTAAAGTGATAATAATTTGCCTGACTACATGGGAAATATTTGCCTTCTTCCTTTCCTTTTGCTGGAAAGTAACTCTCCTTTCCTTTAGCTCAAGATTCCATATCTAGATCATATCTATTTAGTCAAAAGGCTAGTTCAATCGCTTTGAGGTTCAAGTCTAACTAGAATCACAAGGAAATAAAAATAGATCTCTAAACAGAAAATTTCCCCAGTTAACATGAAATTCTAATTTGCACACACTAAAAAGTATTCACTTAAACACCTCCAAACTTCAACACTTGACCAACTAAAGAACGAAACATCATAAAGCCTAAATTCCCAAAATTATGAATTAAATGAGAGCATCTCCTAAATATTTCTTCTTTGTTTCACTAAGGATTACCATCCCCATTAATTATCACCTAGGAATAGAAAGCAAAATATGCAAACCAAAAAAACACTGATTGTTTCAAACAAGAACTTGAATCATCAAGTAACAAAATAGAGAAGATTTAGCAAGCTAGCTATAGTACAATAATCAAAACAAGATATACAATAAAAAAAAATATGCTAGCAAACCTACCAATTGGAGGATTGTTTAAACTTCAAAGTGAGAAAATCATATAGCCTTTACACATCAATACTCGAAATGTAACTATTCGACTACATCATGAGGAAAAATCAAGAGTGATTTTTGTACTCAAAATTCACAATTTAGTTAATTACTTATTTTAGTAGTCCAATGTAACTAATTTAACCAGCCCAATCTAAGTGCTCACATCAAACAGCAACCAGGCGAAATGTTGATACAGTCAAGGAAAAAGAAAATAAGTGTTTAGGAATTATTGTTGTTTAATTTTCAGTTATGAGTCCCAATTTCCTCATCTAAATTTTAAAATAGCAAATCTATGGGGTTTTAGTATTATTTAGGAAATTTAGCGGTTTATGACAATTTAGGAATATTTATTCTAAGTAGGAACATTTTAATAGTTGCTTTCTTTCTAACTTATTCAGTACTAGATTAATTTTCCTAGTTAGTAGTAGTATCAAATAAATCCTTATAAATACTTATGAAACTTATTATTTTTATCTAGTTTTGAGAATGGAACAACAAGGATATGGTAGTTTTTTGTATTTTAAGTTTTCTCCTTTTTGGCTATTGCTATAGTACTCGCAGCTACTGTTCACAGCCTTCCAAAACCATATTTTTCTGTGTGTGGTTTGAACATCTTCCTTGGTTCTACATCAAATGTATCTAACGCTTTTTGGGGTTTCAAGAAAACATAGGATGGAATCAGAAGAACAAACCAGGTCACAAAGAGTTGGATTCTTAATTATATTTTCAAGCTGCTCTCCATGGGCTGTACCAATAAGCATAATGCCTCTCTCAGCAATTGAACGGCAAGCAAGAGCTTCAGCTTCTGTGCCTATTTCATCAACAATGATAACTTCAGGCATGTGATTTTCTACTGCCTCAATCATGAGCTTGTGTTGCAAAGATGGTTCTGGAACCTGCATTCTCCTTGCACCTCCTACCGCTGCATGTGGAATATTCCCATCCCCTCCTATTTCATTGCTTGTATCAACAATCACCTATTTGAGTTATAAGCAAATAAAAACTTGTAAGAATGTAGTTATTATACTCTAGTCAGAGAGACAGAATACTATATGATAGCATAAAACTCAACGCACCACTCTTTTGTCAAATTCATCTGACAAGACACGTGCAATCTCTCGCATAACAGTAGTCTTGCCAACCCCTGGCCTTTAGAAGTAACAACAGTCTCAAAAACATAATTTGTCATGGGATAACATAATACAACTAGGATAATAATAGGATGATTGACCATATAGTACTTTTAAGATAGGTCTTTAAAAAGAACATGGAAGGCAAAAAAACCAATTAGACGCTAGAATTGTAAATGATGATGAAATCATGGAATAGCTAGTTCTCATTTCAGAGTTACTGACAACATGATGAAATCATCAGGCTGCCACTGAATATCAAGTCATTAAACTATTCAACCTTGAACTTGTGACCCAATCACCAAGTCAGCAGAATTTCCATAATATATTACCCAAAACATCAGCAACTGTACCTTCCAACAAACAAGATGCTTTTCCCATAATGAAGCAGATCATGAACCATGTCAACATGACCACTGACTGCCCTGCCAACTCGGCAAGTCAAACCAACTATCACCCCTTTCCTACTTCGTATTGCAGATATCCTGTGCAATGTTCCCTCAATGCCAGCTCTATTATCACCTCCAAATTCTCCAACAGCATTTTGAGCATACTCTAGTTCTTCCATTGATACCTAACTAATAAACAACATTAATTAGTAGTCAAAACTCAATAAATATTTTTTTTATCCCTGTCTTTAACCTTTACCAACTTTACCCTGTTCTTTTTATTGATGATTATCAATTCAAATATTGAGTTTCAAATTTTTGTACATCATAATGATCAACTAGCAGGAGATAGAAGAAAAGGGAAAGCATCATGTAAGAGGGAAAGAATAAGCAATTGTATTTCATTTATGCCCAAAACAGAGCAGGGAAAAACTTGAAGATTTAAAAGAATGCAATTTACCTCAGTGCTTCTTAAATACTGCCCACCAAATTCACCTAGATAGCGTGCCTCTGGCAAGCGACCCAAGTCCAATATAACCTTCATGTAGCAACATGCAACTATAAGCGAGACCAATATATTTATCAAATACTAGTCAAAACAACAAACCCACAAGATCAAGCTACCTAACAATTATGATAGGTTCAAAGCTAAAGCCCTTCCCTTAAAAACGAGAGAGAGAGAGAGAGAGAGAGAATTGCAGCTTTGATTTCTTGAATTTGTTAGAACCAAAAATGTTCAGCCTCATGGAAGCCTTGATTATAACATTATTTATCAGATTTTGGAAGTGGCATCGTTGTTACAGTCTATATGTAATGGATCCTTTCTTCTTCTTCTTCTTCTTTGTTTTTTTTCCTTTTCAGAGTAATGGCAAAATGCATCATAGCCATTACCCACCCAAAAGGAAAATTCTTTCCTGAAAAGGGGTAGCACTCATCTCTCTCAATATTTCTAGCTAGTTCCAGCCTTTATAGAGTTTTTCTTTAACTCAAATCCTTCAAAAATATCACCACTTAAAATTAATGCTTTGATTTTATGTAGTAACAAGGCAGAAATCAAGTAAAGAGGTGTATTCTTCATACTTTCCTTGAAAGAATTGTGCTACTTGTAGTTGTTGCTCACTTGTATTTACAAATTTGTTGTTAGAACATGTGGTTTAGGCTATATTTACAATGGATCTACAAATATCTATTAATTTAGGATAATGATATATACAATAAAAGTAATTGATTAATCAATAAGGATAGTTGGTGATTCAAGTATTGCCATATAACAGGTGTGATAATTGTCAAGCCTTTATATAAGTTCTGAACTGGTCAAACTGATTACCATTTATCTCTACTGTGATTTCTGATCAAGTATATTCAAACTGACATTGACGAAAAGTTTATTGAATCTTGTGTAATTTTTATGTGTGCAATTGACAATTGTGCATAGAATAGATATGATAAAGCAGCATTTAAATTTATTTAATTAAAAGAACACCAGAATTAAGAACACTGACCTCTAAAAGTTGAGCTCTCCTGGGATCATTTACAAGAATGTTATGCAAATCAGATGGAAGAATCTGTTAAAAGGATGAACCCAATTGAAAGAGCAAATCATAAAACTCTCCGAAGCACATTTCAAATAGCATAAAATTCCAAGACTCAAGAAAACAGTTAACAATGTAAAAACAAGAAAGAACGCTTCCATTGACTCAATGAGGCTTTGGCTTTGGATATAAAGTAAAACCCAAGAAATAAAAACAATAATTGTGCATCAAAATGCAGAATTAAGTAAACAAAGATATAAATGGGAAAACAACAAATAGAACAGAGACAGTGAAGAACAAACCCAAAACCCATTTGAAGAAAAGCAATTGAGAGTACATACATACATCCAAGAATGCTTGGAGATCATCCTCCACAATTACAAGGGCACCTTCCATTGATGATAGAACATGGTTCAAGCGAGATTGTGGCAGGAGGTTATGGCACAAGAAGTTTAATCCAATTATTTTTGAATTGGAAATTGAAGAAAATAAGGGTTTATTAGGTAACCAAAGTAAGGTATATCCCCGGATGTTAGCTTTTGAAATTGCAGTGTTTATCTCTACTTTAGGGTCTCTGCGCACCCTCAGAATCTGCAATCCATGACCTGTGCTCTGTACAACAGCCATGGCCGGCCACGTATTTTAATATCCCCTTTTTTTTTTTTTTTTTTTTTCCGGAAATATTTTAACATCCCCTTCCCCACTTATATTTAGTTTGTTTTCATTTCAACCGCCCATCACCTTTACAAAATTGCAAAAATACATTATTATTATTATTATTATTTTACACAACATTCTCTTTTCTCATGGTCTCTTATTTTTCACATCTAAGAAAATAAAAGTACTAATTATATCACAGATAATTGATTGTCTAAAAATCTTTAAATTTGAAATAAAATGTATACTTAATTTTTATAAAAAATTTCTTAAAAATAAAAATTATCACCAAATTTATTAATTTTATTATACTTTAATTTAATATCTAAAACATATTACAATCTTGGAACATTGAGTTGTTCACCAAAAAGATAGAACTAAAGAATAAGCTCTCTCAAAGAGTAAAAAAAAAAAAATGGAACTAACAATAAATTAAAAATTGAAAATTGTATATTTATATTTACGATCAAATAAATAGTTTTATATTAATTAAAAATAATTAAGTATCCCACTGTTTTTTTAAATCTTTTAATCCATATTAATCAATTAACTCTATTAAAACTCTCCACTAATATATTATATATATTTACAAAAATTCTATCAAACCCAATGTTTTTAAGACCGTATCCGAGATTGAACCATTGAACTGGTCCACTAATTCAACCAATCGGTTCAATTCTCTGGTAAAAGTTCAAATGTAACCACTATTCATAAACAGTAATGTGATTGTGATAGCATTTTTTTTTAACTATAATTTCATCAACTACTTTTGTTTTTTATATTATAACTAGACAGGTGACCCGCGCGGGTGGAATTTTAGATTTTTTAATAATTATATAATATAAATTAAGTTTTATAAAATATATAACATATAAATTTTTGTTAATTGTGAGGATGATGACTAAATAATAATATAAAAATGTGTAAAAAAATAACAGATCATAAATATCCAAAGCATAAGTTAGTTTAATTATATGAAACATATAATGTTTTTAAAAAGTACTTGGTCCAAACAACATCAACAATAATAAAGAGAAAAAGACATAGTAGATAAACTACATTTTGGAACATCATAAAATTCACCACAAAAACCTCAAAAAAAAATAAATTGTGTTAATTTTTTTAAAGGAGGATAAAATATTATAAAAATATATTCAAACTTACTTTTTTCTTCTTGTGAATATTATTTGGTGAGAATCATTCTTTTTTGCAAGAAAGTGAAGACTTTGGCCTACAATAACAATATTTAACAAATATACTATTAGTTACAATTATGTTTAATTAATTAAGTACAAAAAAATTTTAAAAAAATATTTACCTGATACATATAGTCTTACAGGTGATTCATCATAGAAAAAATCCTTTTGCAACTTCATTATCTTGAGATGTTTTTAGAACTTGGGATGAAAAACTATCACCAACATCAGAAAATTGAAGTGTTCTTTTCACGTTTTTTTTACTATCAGCTCCTATTGGCTTCCGAAGGAGTGTTGAGCTAGGAGTAAGTTTAATGGAAGGCGACAACATCAAAGGTGATTCATTATTATCTTTAAAGACATGGGTTACGTTAAATGATAGCTCAAAAGGATCATCAGTTCGAGTATTAATAACTACTTGGAAAAGCTTATGTAACCCAAAAAGTCTTGTCATCAGTGGAGGAAGTGAAAATTTATCTTTGTAACTCTGAGCTAAATGACTTGTTGGTAGACCAATCAATTCAGTTGCAAGACTTCCAAAGATGAAGAATGTAGTTAATCCAGTATCATCCTCAACAGTTGTAGTTAGCTTGTACCTTTTAAGAGAAAAAAAATATAGTATTTATAAAACAATGCACATATTATTTATGTCACACAGTTAATGATTAAAATGTTTACCAATGGAGTGGAGGTTCTTTCAATATGCCACATGAACCACACCAAATTTGATCACAGTAATTTTAAACACTACATTTGCACTTGGGGCATGCTCTATACCACCAACCATTTTGCTTCTAACTTCAATACTCTTTATTGTTGCCTCACATGTAAATTTGATTTCCTATAACAAAGTCGGAAAAATGAAAGAAAATTATTTTAATTGTAATAAATGACAGTTTAGAAAGAATAATAAAGCATGAAAATAAATAAAATGAATATACTTTATCAACATGAATATTTAAAGTCTTCAATTCAGCAATTGTTTTCCTGTTGGTATATTTCTCAAACTCAATGTCACGGATCAAACGATTTTCATTATGAAGCCTCTCAATTTTTTGATCTGGTTCGAGCAATCTGTAACAACATAATGTTACTTATGAATCTAAGCATATTGAATAAAAAAAAATAATTAATAGTTCGAGTAGTACGTAATAACATGATGTTATTTATGAATAAAAACATATCGAATAAACAAAGTATTGAATTAACCTTAGTTTGAACTCATGCACTTCTGGGATATCCAAATTGATAAAAAAACTTTGTTGCTGAAGAATTGCTCATTGAAATTTTTTTTGAAAGATATAATAAAATAAGGTTAGACATAGAAATTGTCATGTAAAGTAATAATATAATTAGATGGAAATGATAAAAACTAAAACGTACCATTAAATTTTTTAACGATCATGGATAAAAGAATAATAACAATAGGACCATTAGATTCATTAGCAAAAACATCATCCATTGGAAATTAAACAACCATCTTATCCCAAAGAGTGACATCTAACTTATCATCGCTAACAAAGGAAAAAAAATTAATAGTATAAATCAATAAATAATTAATCGGATAAAAATGATAAAAGAGATTAATAAATGTAAATACTTGGAATTTTTTATTTGCAATCGGCGTGTTTTTGCAATCCTACCTATGATGTTTGCTTCCTTTACGTCTCCAATTGAAATTATTTGTCTTAAGACATCTATAAATTAGATAACAAATAAAGTGTTTAACTTTAAAAAATGTGGTATATATATATATATATATATATATAAAGAAATAACCTGACAAATATGTTTTTTCACCTGCTCTTTCTCTGACAGTTTCAAAATCCAGAAAGTCAAAACGATCAAAAGGAATAGATGATTCATTTTCTTCGACAACTTTGACAAATGTATTTCTTGCTATTTTAAGTCGTAAATGATGAGCAGTGATCTTGTAGTTCGCTTGTGCAAGTATAACCATAAAGCCAGAGATATAATAAATACTCCCTTCTTTTAGCAAAGTGCGGAAATGATCAGCAAATAACTTAGGTATTGTACCTTGCATTGTGTCGTCCTATACAAATAGTTATATTATATGAAAATATAAATATAACAATAATTAAATTTTTTATTTAAAATAATCAAGTGTAAAGAAAAAATAAAGTATTGCATTACCTTTTCATCTATAACCAAAAACTCAATACTGAACAACTCTCCAGGATTAGAAATGTTTGTAAAGTCCCACATTCTTGCTCTGCGGACTTTTATCCGAATATTTTTGCTGCTGCTACTAAGATCAAACAACAATGCGTACGACATATTTTGAAAATTAACCTAGCTACAAAATACTAACAATGAATAGTCAAAAATTAAAAATTAAAAAAAAAACTGTATGCTAATTGCAAAGAGCTAAATCATCAAAAATTTCTGTATATACAATATTTCTTGTGCAATCATGGGATGCATTACTTATTTCTTGTCATCATTATTTATTATTATTTGTAAATTTTTATGAGATGTAACTCGTGATAATGCAACATATAATTGGCCATGGCAAAAAACATGATCATGTAAATATAACCAACTCGATTTAATGTTTGTCCTTAACTTTTATTTATGGTCATAGAGTAACATATTTTTATTGGAAATTGCCTTCTTTTTAATATAAATGGTAACCTATTTTCTTTATGAGAAAGAACAATTCGAGGTATTAAAACTTCTTTACCATAATGAGATCTAATCATTATAATAGCTTCAATAACTCTAACTCCTAAATTTGTTACCATTAATCTTGTACCGTTGCATAAACTCATGCTAGGATTAATGTTTCTTAATAATATTACAGGATTATTTTTTTAATCTTAATTCATGTTGAGAAGAACTATTAAAATTTAAAGTATTTAAAAATTATGGTGAATATAAAAATTCTAATTCATCAATAGCATTTGATGATCTACACATTGAATCATAACTATAATATATTTTTTCTTCTTCAGGTATCAAAGCAAGCATTTTATTATTAATAACATTAACAATTTCATTAGTGGGTGTTATGATTGCTCTATCTTTAATATATAAATAATTAGTATAATTACATAATAAGTCATGATAAGTTTCTTCAATTATTTGTTTCATTGGATCAGTGCAATTTTTTACCAATAAATTTTCAGGGATTTTAATCCAATCAATTGTTTCATGGTTTTTATCAAGTTTTTTAGTAGGTGCTTTCCCATCGCCAACTGATAAAATCCATTTTGAAAAATCACTAAGTTCATTATTTTCATTATTGATATTTGTTCTTGATGTGAGACGCATATTAATATTCAATGTATATACCTTAAAAAAATTTCATAAATAAGATTTTGTTATTGATGCATTTATAATATCGGTTTTACTACCATCAACAACAACTGGTAAAATTTGTCTAAAATTGCCTCCTAATAAAAGTATTTTACCTCCAAATGGACTATTTAATTTTTCATCTTCTGACTTACATAAAATATCTCTAAATGATTTATCTAAAGCTTCAAAACAATGCTTATGACTCATAGGAGCTTCATCCCAAATAATTAATCTAGTTTCTTCTATCAATCTTGCTAGTTGAGTACCTTTTTTAATTTCACATGTTGAGAATTCATTTAAGTCAATAGGTATCTTAAATCTAGAATGAGTTTTTCTTCCTCCTGACAATAACAATGCATAAATATCAAATGAAGCTACAACCAAAATAATTTTTCCTTCTGATCTAAGTTTAGATATTATAACTTCATATAAATATGTTCTTCCCGTACCGCCGTATCCATAAACAAAAAATAAACCTCCTTTATTACATTCAACAATAGAAATTATATCATCGTATATTTGGCGTTGTTCAAAGTTGAGAGATAAAATCATATTATAATGTTTACATTTCAAGTTCAAAGTTGAGAGATAAAATCATATTATCATGTTTACATTTCAAGTAAAAAATATTGTAATTTAATTCTTTAATAAGTAATCTATTTTCAATATAACCAGTAAAAGATTTATCAGGCAAATCATAATCTGTCAAAGAAGCACAATTTTTGTTGAAAATTTTTTCTAATTCAAGCAAAACTCTATTTTTTAAGTATGATTCAGAAATAGATGAAAGTGGAACCTCTAAATCACGATGCATTTCATGTTTAATATCATCATCAAAATGCACCCAAAAAGAATTAAACAATTTATTGGCATCAACAACTTTGCAAAATAATATAAGAATTGTAAATAAATGACGTAGTTGGAAAGATGTAGCATTTAACACAGCTTCTTCCATTGCATTAATCCATTTTATATCATTTCCTATTAGACCATATGCATTGCATGCAAACTGATACGTAGGATGAATAATTCCATTAACAGTCCTAATATCTGTAAAATTTGTAGGCCCTTTGATGATATTTAAAAGCATTCTAAGATAATAAAGTTCGCCAAAACCTGGATGTCCATAAGCAATTCTACCAATGGTATGTCCTTTTTTTCTTCTTGTCCATATATATATATATATATATATATATATGTATATATATATATATTTTTTTTTTGCCATAACCATTTAGTTGGGAATTCAGCATATATAAGACTCCTAGCATCTTCATAAATAGTGTTAGTTTTCATCCATTCAGTGAACATAGTGCATTCAAACAGTTCATTGTTTGCAATATAACTTAGTGTAATACCCTGCATTTTCCCCTAAAAATTTTTCTGTTTTGTCTGCTATTTAATTATACAGTATTATTCCTGCACTGTCTGCTATTTAATTATACAGTGTTATTTCAACAATATCTACTATTTAATTATACAGTGTTATTTTCTGCATTGTCTGCAAATTAATTGTACTGTGTTATTTTGCATTTGTCTAATAATTAATTCTATAATGCATAATGTGTGACTATATGATTAATGATGATTAGTAGAGTTAATTGGAGATTAAATGATCATCTTTTAGCATAACTTGTGACTATTGACAAATAAGGTAAATGGTGGAATGCTTTAGTTTGTGCATTAGTGCCTAAACAAATTGGGAAAAAGTCACCATCAACTACCCAATTTGAAAATAGGCTTAGTCTTCTCATTTTGTCAAAAGCTAATTATCCAAAGGTTAGGGTAAGTAGTGGTCAAAAGACCATCCAACCTTGCTCTAGAATATTCTTACCCTTTCTCATTAAGGGTAATTGGGTCTTTTCACACAAAAACCCTAAACCTACCACCCACCATACTTAAACATCATTTTCTCTTCATCTTCTTCTTCATTTTTCTCCCAACACAAAAAACATCCAACCTCCATTAGAGCTAGGTTCGGCCACCTTAGGTTCAAGTGAGGGAGGAGAAATTCCAAGATAAGTTCTTCATCAAACCTTCCCCGTTTCTCATCCTTTGATAGTTTCTTGAATTCTTTTCTTCATAAATTGAAATTTCCTCTTCTTTTTGCTCCTACATGGTTCGGCCTCCTTAGGCTTTGAAGAGGAAGGGGATTCAAAGTAATAACCTTTACTAAAGTTCATCCTTCATCCATCCAAAGGTGGATTCTTGAACCAATTAGTTCATTTCATAAATTTTTTCTTTCTTTGCTTCAAAGTGGTTCGGCCTACCATGGAATTTCAATTCCATGGTCTATAATTTTATTTAAATGCATATTAGTTTATGTTAGCATGTCAATTAAATATTTCTAGTGTCAATTTGTGCAATTGATGAGCATATGTTGGTTTTCCCCAAAATGTATGGTTCGGCTCCATGGTTATTTTGTTTCAATTGGCTCTTGATTCATGACTAATTGAATGTTAATTGATGAATGACATGATTAATTTCATATTAGAAGCATGAAATTAGGTTTTACCTCAATTTAAGTATTTATGTCAAGTATGAACTTACAAATTGATGATTGATAATTCAAATTGATCATGTAATTGTGCAATTGGATAGTTTAATTACATGAATTGATGTTTAATTTGATCAATTGAATTGAATGAACCATTTTCCCCAAAAGTTAGGGTTCGACCATGATTAGGGTTTTCAAATCCAAAGTGTTTAATTTCAATTGCATGTCCAATTGAGCTTCCTCACACTTGAATTAAATGATTTAATGCTCAATTGGAATATTGGATGATTAATTCATGTTTTTTTCCCAAATTGCACATTTTGGCCTACTTATGGTTTTAGGATTCCATGTTGCATAAATTTAATTAAATGTCTAATTGTGTTCCTTAATACATGAATTGAATGAATTAATGTCCAATTGAAAGATTAATTGCCAAATTGGAGGTTTTCCCCAATTTGTTGATTTCGGCCCTACCTTAGATTCCAAACCAAGGTTGATTAATTTTATTGACATGTCCAATTGAGTTCCTCTATGATTGAATTGAATGATTTGATGCTCAATTGGAGGATTGATTGCTTAATTGCAAGTTTTCCCCAAATGTTAAGTTATGTCATTTAGGGTTACTTTGAGTCAAACATGTTTGACTTCAATTGAATGCTTAATTGAACTTGTATGAATGCTATTTTGATGATTCCTATGCCAATTTGAAGTTTGATTATTGAATTGATGGTTTTCCCCAAATTGAACCTAAGTCAATTAGGGTTTACCCAATTTAGTGACTTAAATTGTAATTGATAATGCAATTGAGTCCAATTATATGTGCATGACTTGAATGAGGTGCTAATTGGTCTAATCGACCAAATACATAAGGATTAGAGTACTTGGACCATTCGGCCATGACTTGGTTGAATGTGTCTAAGTACTATAATTTGATTTGATTATGTGTTTGGGCATGTATGTATGTTAGAATGATGAGTAAGTGATTGAATTGTGTAACACTTATGTGGTAAATGAAATTGCCTATC
>CATKHJ010140731.1:0-16776 GCA_949750685.1 Vernicia montana | reverse complement strand
TAGTATTGGGTTCTACGGGTTTTCGGTGGCCTTACGCCTAACGCCTACCCATGCCTTAGGACCGTTGCGGCTCGGAAGTCGGGTCGTGACAATTCACCTCGCCAGTCTCAACTCGTCTTTGCTTATCGAGTGATAAAGTAGTGACTTCACTTCGTATATATATATATACATATCTACATATGTAGATATGTATATATATACATATATGTATGTATATATGTATATACATACATATATATACATACATATATATATGTATGTATGTATGTATATACATATATACATACATATACATACATATATATACATACATATACATACATATATATATATACATATATATACATATATACATATGTATATATATATATATATATATATGTATATATATATTTGTTGACTAATAGTAACACTTAATAGTGTATATATTTTTGGTGTTATCAGATGTCTTCCTAATAAAAGGTGAACGAATTTCTTTTCATTCTCTATACATTTTAACACACTAGCGTTTGCTATTCAACTGGCAATCTTCTGAGCCACCTTTCTATTTTGAGGGATGAACTCATCTCATTGAACTTGTATACTTTTTGTCCATTCAATGCTTTATATTATTAAATACTTAAGTTCCTATACTCCTTAACTAGTGAGCCAAGACAACCTTTTGTTATTGTGAGCAGCTTATTAGGCAATACACTTAATTTTCAATGTGCATTTCAGCACTTTTAACCTTGCCCACCATAGGCCAGATGAGAATGGAAGTCGCCACTCGGTGAAATTGAGACACTGGTAAGAGATAAGGTTAGCTAAGAGGTCCCCTGTAGTGCCCAACCCCCAAAACTGACTCAAACCTCTAGAGATTTGGGTTTGGGGGTTAGATCCTACTTTTGTGGTCTGTTTGGGAGTGATATACTAATTCATTCACATTGATTTTTTAAAATAGCTTTGATGAATTTGCAATAAAATAAATCACACAAGTGCACAAATAATAAAAATGAAGTAAATTAAAGGTCCTACTTCAATTATTACATCAAGACTTCTTAAAATGGCCAAAATACTTAAAATAAATAAAAAATACATTAAAATCCAAAAAGTCCTTAAAGTGGGCCAAATTCCTTCATTAAAGGCATTTTAGGTTAGAAAGCCTTCATGTAGGGGTTTTCTAACCAGAATGCCCCTTCTTACTTCAAAAACTAGGTACCAAAGTTGAATAGGAGGGGCATTCTAGGATAGAATGCCCCTATGTAGGGGTATTTTACCCTAAAATGCCCCTAGTTCGTGCTTCACCTTTACTTCATTAGTTGTTCGCAGTTCTATGCAATTTTAAATATGACAATGCCAAATTTGATGTATTCAGTCCAATACTCAATCAAAACACCTTCCTAAACATGTTTCTAAGAAATTGGGATGATTAAAACAAATTTAAAACACCTAGATTATAACATGTCATTGATGAACATTCATGAACTTGGTATACTATTCTTCCTAATTTCATGCATTTAATACTTCATTTCAACATTCAAACCATCAATTCTTGTTATAAAACACGTAATCATGTTGTTCTAATCATATAATCATTAAAACATTGAATTAATACATTTAGTCTAGCCTTAAGCATGCAAACATCAAAACAGTAATAATTTAGACCATTTAATCTAAAGCAGGCATGCATAACTAGAAATTAATCCTAAACATTCATAACCTAAGAAATTACAAGAAAACTAAATTGATTATGCTTAAACAAGAAAAGAATACTAAAAACCAAAAAAGGAGAAAAAACCCTTAGAAATTACCTAGAGCGTTGTCGACCACAAACACGAGCCGCTAAGTAAAAGAATTAAACTAGAGCCAAAAACACCATAATTAGGTTGTTTAGCTCTTTGAGAGTCTATATTAGAGCTCAATAAACAAAGGTTGGTTATGGCTCTTTTCTTAAGGCTTTGAGGTGTGAAAAAACTGATAATAGGCTCCCTAAAAGGAAAAGTGGGGGGAAATTTACCACCCAATCTGAAATTTGAATTCAAAGAGTTAAACTGTGTTGTTCGACACAGTTTAAGAGCTAAAAAAAGGGCTTATGTAGGGGTATTTCAAGCCAAAATGCCTCTAGACTAGGGGCGTTCTTCTTTCTTTCATTCTAATTTTCAGACTTTTGGTTCTTACTTATTTTCTAGTGGTAGTTTAGTACTCTTACTTAGATGTCCACTGTTTATGGCCTCAAATTTGATGACTATCATCGTTAGGGCATAAGGATCAAAATACAATGCTTATAGTTTGCTCCCTGTTTTGGGTAAGACTTAGGGTTACTAAGTTTAAGTAAAGCACCTGACTCTATTTTGATATGGGTAAGGTAGAAAACTTACTTGTTCTCACCTCGGGTCATGACCTCATGTTGTACAAGAGACCATGTTGATAGAGTTACTCTCGTAGGACATGTAGCTTTGTGCTTTACTAAGCTAAAATAACTTTGGTCTTTAACCAATCCACTCAGGTCTTGTAGTTTTGTTCTTCACAAATGACTAATAGCTTGATTCCTCATTGTACTTCATGTCAAGTTATCTCCACATGTCTTGTAGTCTTGTTCTTCTCAGATGACTAAATTACTTGATTCTTCCTTGTACTTCACGTTAAGCTATCCCCACAGGCTTGTAGTCTTGTTCTTCACATATGACTAAATAGCTTGATTATTTCTTGTACTTCATGTTAAGCTATCCCCATAGGTCTTGTAATCTCGTTCTTCATAGATGACTAAATAGTTGGCTTGTCTTTTTGGTACGCCTCCAGTGTAAAGCTTTCGTAAGTATATGGGTCACACAAGTAATAAAGTAATGAGTGAGTATCATTCCCATGAGGATTGAAGCAATAACCTATTAGAACTATGATTTCTTTTAGATTATCTAGACAACAGAAAGTGATGGCATGAATCTACTCTAATCAAAGATAAAGATGGAAGACTTTTGATACAAGCTAAAGTTAAGAGTTTTAAAGACAAGGATTAATAAACTATATATGAAAAATGGCTAGGACTCCTATTATTTTGTATCCCCCCCAATGCTTAACATACTTTCATTTGGTCTAAAGTTTACACAATCCCCAGATCTAGCAGATGCTTTCTCCTAATGCCACACAATACTCTCGCTAGATACTGATGTGTCAAAACGCACACTAACAAACTGCAAATGCACAAGTCGTTATCAAGTAATAAAGTGATGAGTAAGTATCGTCTCCCACGAGGAATGCTTATAATTACTAGCGCAAACTTTGACTATTGTCTAGTGAACAATAAATTTAGGATAATTAAAACTAAAACTAAAATTAACACTAAACTAAAACATGAGAAGATTGAAAGATATAAATAAGAATAAAGCTATCTAGATACGAATCCCCTTAGCCTCTCATAAATGTTATGAACAATGGAATTAATTAATCAAACAATGTATTGAATTGGCACTCCTCTAATTTAGACTAAAACCACTCTCGAGCAATTTAATCCCTAATCCCTAAATAAAGTGTAAGGAATCTCTCCTCAAGCACAATCAAATAATTCATACATTAAGAATAAGGAATAATATACCAAAGGATCTTGTAGGTCTATCTCTAGCACCCCAATCAATCCTCAATTCCTATGGGCGATCAATCCATATTAAGGTATTTCTACTCAATTAACATGGAAACAATATCTAATTAATAAGCTAGCAATTATTAATTAGAACAAAATAGATTAATCATAGAAATAAAACAATACAAAGATGCAATTAATCAAAACTGTCAAAATGGGTTTTTCCTTAATATTCCCATATAAATAAATTAGGATGGCGACTCCCGAACTTTTTCAAAAATCAAATCAATTTTTCGAGGCGATAGCAGCTTCCAATCATGAGCACCGAAACCCGTTCCTTAACCTCCCTTAAAAATCACTTAGCCTTTCCTTAAGGCATTCCCGAGCGAGGGGAGGAGCGTTCGGGTGAGGCCTCACAACAGGCAGGAGATTTTCTACCTAGAAATGTACTTCATTCTTTGATTAATATTGGTTTTTTAGTGAACGTTGATGTAATACCCCGAACAAGCATGTATAGACTTCTAATTGATCATATAAATGAATTATAAGTATACTTACATAAGTATTGATGTATTAGACTGATTAGAATAAAGATTTTGACTTAAAGGGGTTGAGTTTCGCAAAGTGGTGTGGTAGAGCCAAAGTCGCGACCGCAAGATTGTAATTGCGACCGCTATATAAGTCGCGACCGCGACAGTAGGCGCAACTCAGGTTGCGAACTCTTCTGCCTGATTTTTAGAAAAAGTATGAACAATCACGTGAACAGTATTTTGTAGCGACTGCTACAACCATATAGCGACCGCAATATAGGAATTGCGACCGCTACATGCAGGTAGCGACCGCGACTTATGTCGAGGTCAGAATCGAAAAACAACACTTTAAAAGGAACTAAAAGCCCCAATTTCATTTATACCAGATTTTCAGAATTCCTAAACTCATATTCTCTCAAATTTCTCTTCATCTACCTTCATTAATGATCAAGGAAGAACATTTATTGCATGGTTAAGAGGATCTAGGGTTGAGAAATCCGTTTCCTCTCTTCAATTGTTCAAGCATTTGAGTGAAGGTAAGTTAGGTTTTGTTCAATATTGTCATTTCCTTCCAAATCCTTATATTGGGCTTAAGGTTAGGATGAGAATGAGTTAATCTAGCATCATTAGCATTGTTATATGATTTAAGTTGATAGATTATTGAATTGTTATTATTTTCTATTTCGATTCTATAGATTCTCATAGAGATAGAAGAAATGATGAGGAAGGAGGTTGTGACCACCACATTTGCTTGCTCTAGAGATTGATTGCAAGTTATTTTGGGATTTGCATTGATTGAGGTGAGTGATTATTATATTGATATGGTTGTGTTTGAACCTAAGGCATAAATGCCTAATTCTTTCATGACCACCGAATTGTTTATTTATAATTGCTATTTGAACTATCCTTGAGATATTCTATTCATTGTTTACATGAACCCAATTGTCAATTCTTCTTGATATTGATTGAAACCATAATTATTGATTTATTGATAATCCATGTTATATGATTATTGAACTCAAAAGCAGAATTTCCTAATTCTGATGTGGGGTAAAACATCAGGCATTGTGCACAGTGTATACTCCCGTGGATAGAGGAAAGTATCCATGTCCTAGCTAGGGTGGGCTTGTCGCCCTAGCCCTGAGATCTGATCAATCTTACGCAGAGATGAGGGTATGCTCTGATAAGATGAGCCTCTACCTCGATATTGATATGATGAGCAAGTGCTATGCCTCAGTTCTCGGTAATGCCTTGAACATAATACCATTATATGAAGAACGTTAAGACATAGTTACTTGATTCTCGTACTGTACTGATATGATTTTGCTGAACATGATATGTTATTATTATTGCCACCAATCGATTGATGTTGTTGAAACGATTTGTTATTGATTTGTAACCATTTGGTTATTGATATTGAACCTAATGTTTATTGTTATTGAACCCAATCGTTTGATATTGTTGAACCGATTGGTAATTGTATTTGATTGATGAACCATGAACTATTATTGTAAACCGACCTTGAATCACCAAGCTCCACAAGTTATGGTAGTATAATATTTACTCGCTACTTTATCTCATTATCGATTCTATTTTTTTTCAAGTAAGCTTTACTTTATCGGTTAAGTTCCTGAGGTGTTCTGCTTCTCCAATCCTCGGAAACTCAAGTGATTAATGTAATAGCTCACTTCTCATTATTATTTTGTATAAATGATTATTCAAACTTAGAGGCTTCATGGTATATGTATTGACTAGTATTTTTGGGCTTACAAGGCATTGAGATGTTATAAGATGATATAAGATATGTCCAATGATGAATATTTGAGTTATTAATGTTATAGATGAGTATGGATTAGCATAGTTGTCTGGTTCTGATCTTGGGAGATTGCATGATATAGTTATAGACGATGGATTGATAAGGTTCCTACAGATTTTCGGTGGCCTTAAACTTACCCATGCCCTAGGATCGTCGTGGCTCGAAAGTCGGGTCGTGACAATATGACAGTCCGTCGGTAAGTTAATTAATTCACGCAAAATTTTGGCGCCAAACTTTTGGGTTACGTCCTTCAGCAAACAATTACTAAACCATCGATAAAAGTTGGCCACTCACTCCCGTCAGATATTTCAGACAAACATTTTTCGTCGGTATTTACCGATAATATTCTGTCAAAAAATTAATTTATTTTTTATTTATAGATTTCCGTTTGTGTTCCTTCGGTGATTACAGACGAAAACCTTTTTGTCGGTATTGTTTGTCGATAATACCCCAGTTTCTTGTAGTGCTAAGACCATCACACCATTGAAATCAGGATATAACAAAAAGCTACTTACATTAATAATCAAGTACAAAGACATATGTTAGGGGGTGGCCTGCAGTGGCCATGACCCATAAACACATTAATATTATTGTGATAGTTTAAATTTTTGTTGGTTCAATGAAAGGGGTTTGTAATTTTTCTCCCACTTTCAATTTTTACATATTTCCAAAAATAAATTCTACATTTTTTTTTTCTAGTTGTACTACCTACAAATTATGTGCATTACATTTTACATATATATTTTTTTTCATATTTTGTAAAACAATACACAAATTATATATATAACATAATATAATCATATTTTACGAAACTTTTACGAAAATAAACATAAAATAATCATACATACAATAACATAAAATAATCATATTTTACGAAACTTTTTTTTTTTTTTTAAATCATGCTCTTCAAAATTTTAATTCTAAATCCGTCTTGATGAACTACGTATATCTTAGTATTGGAAATTAATAAGAATAACAATATTAATATTCAAGCCCTCTTATATAGATGGGTTGGCTTGAAAATTTTACACTTGACCATAGGTATATATAATTAAATACATTGATTTAGAAATAAATATATGCAATTATGCATGGAAAAAATATATAGGCATATTTTTCACATATAATGTATATATATTTTGTAAGCCAAATGTATTTAATACTGATCAGAGCTTGATCAAGATATTGAATTGAACTCTTTTTAGAATGGATTTGAGTCTGCAAGATGAACAAATAGTATTAAAGGGCCAAGCCAAGGACCCGCTGATGCTTAAGTTAGAAGCTGTGGAGATTGGAATCTTGAGGAAGAAGATTGAGTTTCTTCCTGGCTCTAGAGAGAGTTTTAGTTATAGAAAAGGGATGAGAAGTTGTAGAGTTCAACTACCTTTGAATAGTGATCAATCTCTTCCTTTATACTCACTTGATTCCACCATTGGATTAAGGTAGATGTTTATATGACAGTATCTCAAGACGAGGATTGAGTAGCCTGACTTGATAGGATAGGCAACCTCTCCAGTGTTAGCTTTTCTGGCAGAATGCATGCATTTAGCTGCTGTTACAAAGAGGCAACCCCCTGGGCACCACCATGGTCGTGCTTAATTATGACGTGCTTCGTCTTATGTATTGATAGGTGACAGCTCTTACAGCAATCTACTTAGTGAACTTTAGACAAGTCAAGTCAAAGAGTTTAGATGAGAGGTAAAATCTTAGCTTGATATGAGAGTAGTTGAACTAGTTGATGTTTAAGCCTTCCGAGGGAAAGCTTCGATGACGAGGATGAAGACGAGTCCCGAGGGCGAGCTAATGCCTTACAAGAAGAATCTAAGGCTCGAGAAAGTCAGTTCATTAATTGGATGCATATTCCAATACCATAAGCTAGTGGTATCTTAGATGGGTTTACCCTATCTTAGGCGCAATAAGATTAAATATTTTCATCCCTTATCAGAGGCCCCTTTATTTCAGTAAGGCGAAGCTATATTTGGCCTCGGTTGAAACACTTCTTTCTAGCATTAGTTTACTTTGATACGACCACCTCATCAATTTTCTTCATTCTATTTTAGACTCAGTTTCGAGATACTTTCCTTTATCCAAATAGCTTCGAGTCTTCGATTATGAATAACTTCAAGTTTTTTATTCCACAATACGCAGACTTATAGATTCCAAAGAGCTTTAATAACTTCAAGATTATCTCTTTTTAAAGATCTTCAAATAATATGTCTTGCTGATATATGTCTTATATGATAACAATGTGCCTCGCTGATAGAGGACTTGAGAAAACCTGCCTCACGTAGAGGATTTAGATAATAATAATGTGCCTCATTGAGAGAGGACTTATATAATAATAATACGCCTCACTTATAGAGGTCTTATATGATAATGTGCCTCGCTGATAGAGGATTTGAGAAATCCTGCCTCACGCTTAGATAATAATAATGTGCCTCGTTGAGAGAAAACTTATAAAATGATAATGTGCCTCACTGATAGAGGTTTTAAGAAATCATGTCTCACCGATAAAGGACTTAACTAATAACAATAATGTATCTCGCTGATAGAAGACTTAAATAATAATATGTGCCTCACTGATAAAGGACTTAGATAATAATATGCCTCGCTGGTAGAGGACTTTAGAAATCCACTTCGCATAGAGGTCTTTAGATAATATGCCTCGTCCATAGAGGAATTTAGAAATCTGCCTTGCATAGAGGTTTTTAGATAATATGCTTTACTGGTAGAGGACTTTAGATAATAACAATATGTCTCATTGTCTTTTGCCTAGAGTTCATAGGTCTTTGGTGCCTCGTAGATTTTCGCCTAGCTGAACTAGGTCTTTGGTACCTTGCGGACTTTCACCTAGAGTTCACTAGGTCTTTAGTACCTTACGGAATTTCGCCTAGCCGAACTAGGTTTTTAGTGCCTTGCGGACTTTTGAGTAGAGTTCACTAGGTCTTTAGTGCCTTGTAGACTTTCGCCTAACTGAACTAGGTCTTTGGTGCCTCGCGGACTTTCGCCTAGCCAAACTAGGTTTTTCTCCTTCTACTTTTCACATAAACATGCATTTATCATCAATAATTTTGTCGGTTCCTCGTTACTTACTAGGAATTTCTCTAGCTTCTCCATAGGCTCAATTCTCAATTCGGGCGCTTAATTCTACTTTTTTGATGCTTTGATAATTGCCACCTCCTTATATTCTAACAAGGTCAAGCCTCTTCTGTGCCTTTTACTTTTTAGCTTTTGGTTGTCCCCTTCTCGTTCTTGTGTTCCATATACATGGAACTCTCCTCCTCTTAGTTTTGGGATTGTCATTCTTAGATGCCTTATGTTGGTTGAGGCACTAAATCATAGAGCAATTGCATTCCCAACAATACATTATAAGCCAAGAGTACTCTTACCACTACGAAAGTAGCCATCACAGCGACACAGTCAGGCGAGGTGACAATGGTGAAAGCAACCTTACCACTCCTGCAGCTGGGACTTCTAATCCATCTAAAGTGCGAACCAGGTTGCCCAATTATTCCAACTCTTCCTCCTTCAAGCCCATTTTGAAATACGCTTTGGTTATTATCAGATTGACTGAGCTTTCATCATCGACTAAAATCCTTTTTACCAAGAAGTTTGCCACTATAGCCTGTATGACTAAAGGATCTATATGAGGGGTCTTCGAGCAACTGCCATCTCCTCGAATTGTCTACGTCTTAGTTTAGTCCCACTATAGTATGTGAACTCAATATGTTTTTTTTTCCTCGCCAATGCCTTAGCCTTATTATTGCTAAGTGGCCTCTTCTTTGGCCCCTAGTAAAACAATAAATAATCTCTTCAGGAGGTATCTAATGTAGGGTTGAAGGATCTTCTTCATGAGCATGAGTCATTTTACTAAGAAGATGGAAAGGAACACAAAGTGGGATATGGTTTTGTTTATTTAGTGAAACAAGGAGATCAATTTGCAAGCTAAGGAATATATTTCTT
Organism: Vernicia montana; assembly: GCA_949750685.1. Taxonomy (NCBI): domain Eukaryota; kingdom Viridiplantae; phylum Streptophyta; class Magnoliopsida; order Malpighiales; family Euphorbiaceae; genus Vernicia; species Vernicia montana. Next base: position 6,914 of record CATKHJ010140731.1, on the reverse strand, counting down.
GCAGCTCAATAAAACAAGAAATTGGTTTACAAGTAAAGAAAGGATTGCGAGTGTTATAATCCTCAAAAGAAAGAAGAGAAATTGTGAATCCAAGGAAGAGTTAAGAAACATCTCCCACAGACGGTGTCAATTGATCGGAGCTTGATCAAGATATTAGATTGGGCTCTCATTAGAATGGATTTGGACCTACAAGATGAACAAACAAAATTAAAGGGCTCCGATACTTAAGTTAAAAGCTATGAAGATTGAAACCTTGAGGAAGAATATTGAGTTTCTTCCTGACTCTAGAGAGAGTTTTAGTGATAGAAAAGAAATGAGAATTATAGAGTTCAACTACCTTTGAATGTTGATCAACCTCTTCCTTTATACTCACTTGATTCTACCGTTGGAATAAGGTAGATGTTCACGTGGCAGTATCTCAAGGCGAGTATCAAGCAACCTAACTTGATGGGATATGCAACCTCTCCAGTGTCAGCTTTTCTGGCACCATGTATGCATTTAGCTGCTATTACAAGGAGGCAGCCCCTTGGGCACCACTATGGCGTGCTTAATCATAACGTGCCTTGTCTTACATATCGATAGGTGACAACTCTTACAGCAGTCTACTCAATTATGTTTAGACAAATCGAGTTAATAAGCTTATATGAGAGGTAGAATTTTAGCTTGATATAAGAGTGGAAAAACCAGTTGGTGTTCAAGCCTTTCGAGGGCAAGTTTCGATGACGAGGACGAAGGCGAGTCCCGAGGGTGAGCTAATGCCTTATTAGACGAATCCGAGATTCAAGAAAGTTGGTTCACTAACTGGATACATATTCCAAGTCCATAAGCGAGTGGTATCTTAGATGGACTTACCCTATCTCGGACTCAATAAAATTAAATATTTTCATCCCTTATCAAATCCCTATGTAGTTGAATAAAAAATTAGAGTTTCAAATTTAACATTTTTCTTTGAAAATTTTCTATGTAAGAAAATATATATGTTTTTATTTACATTTGATGGGAGTATTAATCGAATAATATATTTTGGGTTTATATTAATAGAGAGGGTGGCCGGTGGGGAAATTCGCTTTTTTTTTTTTTGCAATTTTTTTTTTTTTTTTTTTATAAATGGGGAAACTCAATAATATAAGTATATTGACTGGTATATCTATGGTTTGCAATGGTTTTCCAGCTAGATTTTATTAGCTACTGAAGAAGATGGTGACACAAAACTTGCCCATATACTTGTGAAAAGCATGTGTCGCCCCATGATTATGATTGACAAAGAAATTTTTTGAAAAAAAATCTAAAATATTTTTTTGTTCTCATTTCTTAATTTAGTGATTCAAGAATGTCATTAATGTCCTCTTGGTGTTTGGCGATGTTGGGAATTTTCAAAATATATAATCTTATGATAGTTCCCTATGTTTTTGATTTTATCACTATTAGGTATAATTATTATATATGCTAAGCTCAAAAATATGATCAATTTTAAGGAAAATTCTTATTTACACTATGTGTATATTTTTATTTCATATACATATGGTGATCATTCGGTCAGTTCGGTTCAAAATTGAACCAAACCAAAATAATCGAAGTAATTGAAATTAAATTTTTTATAAACCAAATCAAAGTGTTAGTGAAAACCGAATTGAATCGAACCGAAAAAATTTGGTTCAATTCGGTTTGATTTTTCAGTTTGACAATTTTTTTTTTCTTTTTGTTATATATATATATATATTATTAATAATATATTTTATATATATTAAAATTATTATATATAATATAATATATTGTGTATATATATATAATATTTACATAAATATATTAAAAATATAAATATATATTAAAATTTCGGTCAGTTCCGTTCAAATCGAATTTTTTTTTATAAAAACTGAACCAAACTGAAATTTAATTCGGTTTTCTTTTTTAAAAACCGAACCACTAAAAAAACCAAATCGAATCGAACCAATCAATTCGATTCGATTTTTCAATTTTGATTCGATTTTACTCACCCCTACATATACACTATAATTAGTCTATTGGACAAGTATACACGTTGAGTGTGAATAAGACTGATTCAAACCCTAAAACTAGTGTTAGTACAAAACCAACACACCAACACTTTTCTTCTTGTTTCTTTTTTAATTGTTGAGAGAGAGAATTATAATCACTCTTAATTTTTTTTTAAATTATGTAAAATATATCTCAAATATTTTATTTTAATAAATTTGGTTTCGATTTAAATTTGAATTCAAATCCTTTTAGTTTTAAAGATAACTCTAATATTATTCAATCAAAAGCTCATTGGTAATATATCATAATCATATTTAAATAATTATACAAACCACTTTTTAAAATTTTAAAAAATATAACCTATTTATGTATTTCTGCTTGTAAGAGAATAATGAAATTACTATTTAGGGATAATAAGGGATATTTGGATATAATTAGGGGACGGAACCAGAACATTTTATTTGAAGGAGCCAAAATTAATAGGAGAAATAAAAAAAGGTTAAATTTTTTCTAAACTTTCCAATAATTTTTGTTTCAAATAATAATAACTAATTATATTTTTTCATAAAAATACATTGTTAATTAATTGATATTTCATATTTATAGGATGTGCATTAATTAAATAATTTTAACATTTGAAATTATTTATAAAATTTAATTTTAGGGGACCAATTAGAAATTTAGAATGACTAATTAAATAATTAGGTTAATTATATAAGGGTATTATAAATATTTTCAAGTGATTTGAGAGGGTCAAGACTCCTACTTGTCTCCTAATTACGCCACTTTAAATAGTTGACCCTACATGCTCTATTTATATAATTTTTTTTTTCATTATTGATCATACTCTAACTTAATTATTTATAACTGGATTTAGGATGAGTATATATAAGATTTTATTTGATTCGATTTTAGGGACAATGTGTAAATATACCCTTAATATTTGACTAAAAGTGCAGATCAATACTTAATATTTTTTGAGATATGAATATGTCCCAAATGTTATAAAAATGGGTCAGCGTGTTCCTTATCTCTGTTATCTCCATTATCTCTCTCTCTCCACACTTTTCCTTTTTTTTTTTTAATTTTTTTTTCTTTTTTTCCTTCCTTTATCTTTATTTTTTTTAATTTGTATTTTATATTTACCTACAAAATATTTGTGTGTGTATATACATATAATTTGACTTTTCTATTTATTTTTTATTTATCCATTTATTTTTTATTTATAAGTTTATATAATGATAGTTGTAATTATTAATAAAATTTAATTATATTATTAGAATATATGATAAAAATTTAAAAATAATTAATTGTGATATTGAATAAATACATTCTAATTTTTTTTAAAAAAAATATAATAACGTGAAAATAAATTAATGAGATAACTAGTTTTATTTTTAAAAAAATTATTTGAAAAATGATAAAAAAAATTTATAAACAACTTTTGATAAAAACTAGTTACGTGATTTATTTATTTTTACATCATTATATTTTTTAGAAAAATTTTAGAGTGTACTTATTCAATATCATAATTAATTATTTATAAATTTTTATTCTATATTCTAATAATATAATGAAATTTTATTAATAATTACAACTATTATTATATAAATTTATAAATACAAAATAAATGGAAAAAGTCAAATTATATGTATACACACACATAAATATTTTGTAGGTAAATATAAAATATAAGTTTTAAAAAAAACAAAGATAAAGGAAAGACAAAAAAAAGAAAAAAAAAAAGAGGAAAAGTGTGGAGAGAGAGAGATAATGGAAGTAACAGAGAGAATGAGTACTTTGGCCCATTTTTATAACGTTAAGGGTATATTCATGCCTCGAAAAATATTAAGTGTTAATTTGCACTTTTAGCCAAATATTAGAGGTATATTTGCACATTGTCCCAAATATTAAAGATTTTTTTTTATAATATATTAATGATGCTTTTAGGATGGAATTATCAGGGCTGGCTCAAGAATTTGTGGAGCTCAGGCAAGAGTTAATTAGAGGTCCTTTAATATCATGAACAAATTTTTTGAAATTAGTCAAAATTTACTTTTCTTGCTTTTTTATATGCAAAATCACTTATTAAAATTTTATATTCAAATTTAGAAAGCAATTCTTTTTCAATAAACAATATTGCCAAATTACTCAAAGAAGAAACTAACTTTAAGTAGATGAGTTATTGTTTAAGAAATTCTTATCAAGAGTAGATGAGTTATTGTTCAATTAAAAGGGAAAAGTCTGAAAAGTAAAAATAAAATAAAGAAATTCTTTGTTTTCTCTGTGCAAGTTGAGAGAGATAAAAATTGTTTAAAGAGGAAAAGAGAAACAGAAACTGACAAAAAATGACATAAGAAAAAGTATTTAGGGTTTAGTTTATTATATAAAGTCAAAGCTAGCTGTATTTAAGCTAATTTATTAGTTAGCCGTTTAACCAATAAATGCTAAATTTATCCATAAAATTAAGCCAATTTTCAATATAGCCGTTTAAGCTAATTAATCACAAAAAATTAGCCGTTTAAATTTAATACTTCACATTCAAAATCCAATAAAATAGTAGACTTATTTCATTTATATAATTAACAACAAATTTGAGAGCCCCAATACACTTATATAATTAATGAAAAAAAAAATTTAGGGGCCCTAGGCATAGGCCTTAATAGCCTATGCCTTAAGCTGTCCCTCGGGATTATATAATATAAATATTTTTCATATTATGGTAAGTTTTACTTTTTGGGATGCATTGAGTTGCACAAAATTTAAATTTCATCAATAACTATTTCTTTTTCAAAATTTAAAAATATTAATTTTTATTTTTATTATAGTATATGTTAAAGATATGAATTACTTTAGTTATCACTTTTAAGCATGAATTTTTAAGTTAAATAGTTTATTGACATAATATTGCAACCTCTTCTACTATAAGGTTTGGAATTTGCTCTCTTATCAAAAGGTATGGAGTTTGAAATGGTCTTTTATTGAAAGGGTTTTTCAAACACTAAACTTTGTTGAAGAGTGGATTGCTCACATTATGAGGTGTGTAACCTTTGTCTCTTACTCGGTTTTTCTTAATGGTGTTGTGGTGGGAGAGGTAAAGCCACAAAGAGGGATTCGACAAGAGGATCCTTTATTTCCTTATATTTTTATCTTGTGTGTGGATGCTCTTTTGGGGATGTTATCTAATGTAAGATCGCAAACTTGCATTCACGGTATGCACTTAGCACATTTAGCTCCTCCTATTACTCATTTATTCTTTATAGACGATAGCTTGGTGTTCAATAAGGCTAGTTTCAAGGAAGCTTTAAAGTTGAAGAGGATTCTTAATTTATATGAACGGGCTTCCAGTCAATTCATTAATGCGACAAAGACCTACACTTTTTTTGCTACTTTGGTTTCCCAAGCTCACATGAATCAATTTTGTTCTTCTTTGGGTATTGGCTACTCACAATTTATGGGTTCATATTTGGGACTACCTTTTGTAATTGGTAGGTCGAAGAAGCAAGCTTTTGGTTATCTTAGGGATAGGTTTCGTATGAAATTGACATCGTGGAAGGGAAGAACGTTATCTATGGGTGATAAGTACTTAATTGACTACATTTTACCCTTTGTTCTTAATGTATTTTATCCTTAAATTGAGTTTGATTTGTTTGTTTAGTGTTTTTCTAGCATTCTTTTATATTTTAGGTGTCATGGATCGATCTTTCAAGAAACTACGAAGCTAAGAAGCGAAAATGGGCAAAGAATAAAAAAATCCAGTAGCTTACACGCCTAGGAATAAGCCCTTATTCTTGGGCGTGTACCTGCCCCTGTACAAAATGAATTTCAGAAAAAGGCAACAGCTTACACGCTCATGAATAAGGGCTTATCCCTGGGCGTGTAGACAGGATTTTAAGCCTTTAAAAGGCATTTTAAAGAGATTGGAAAGTAGCTTTTGGGAGGGTTTTCAAAACCCTAGTCGCCCTTGGTTCGTAGATAGTTTAGGACTTTTATTTTCGAGAGATTGAAGTGTAAATTAAGAGAAAGATCCATCTTTGTATAGATTTGAAGTGAGAAATCAAGGATTGAAGAGGGGATTTCTTCAACATCATCCATAGATGGTTTGAGATTCCTTATTTCTTTTATTTATTATCTTTGAATTTTATTATGAACTAATTATTTTCTATTTAGATATTGATGAACCCTAGTTCTTGATTGTATGGATTGAATAATATAAGATTTGATTAATTCATCTTTGATTGTCTTAATTCTATGATAAATCTTATTATTCTAATTGGCAATTGCTAGCTTATTGATTAGATATTGTTTCCATGTTAAATGAGTAGAGATACCTTAATATGGATTGATCACTCATAGAGATTGAGAGTTGCTTGGAGCACTAGAGATAGGCCTACAAAATCCTTTGGTAGTTTGTTCCTTATTCTTAATGCATGAACTATTTGATTGTGTTTGAGAAGAGATTCCTTCCACTTTACCTAGGGATTATGGATTAAATCGATCTAGAGATGTTTTAATCTAAATTAGTGGAACGCCAATTCAATGCATTGTTTGATTAATTGATTCCATTTTTCATGACATTTATGAGTGGCTAGGGGGATTCATATCTAGATTGTTTTACTATTATTTATATCTATCGATCTTCTCACATTTTAGTTTAGTTTTAGTTTTAGTTCCCTGATTGATTATTCACTAGACAATAGTTGAAGTTTGCGTTAGTACTTATAAACATTCCTTGTGAGAAACGATACTCACTCATCACTTTATTACTTGATAATGACCTGTGCACTTGCAGTTTGTCAGTGTGCGTTGTGGCACATCAAGTTTTTGGCGCCGTTGTCAGGGCATGTTTTATAATATTAGCAATATTAATAGAGATTATTGATCTAGTTTTTATTTTTGTATTTATTTTTATTTTAATT
>CATKHJ010140706.1:0-17066 GCA_949750685.1 Vernicia montana | reverse complement strand
TCTAACACTAAAGCCCAAAGAATGGATTTAGGGGTTAGAGATTTCAACAACACCAAAGCCCATGTGATGAGTTTAGGGGTTGGAGAAATCAATAACACTAAAGACCATTTACAAGGTTTAGGGGTTAGTAATCTTCAAATGACCATAAGCCCATATGATGTGGTTTAGTGGTTAGCAAAATCCATAACCCTAAAAGCCTATTAGATAGGTTTAGGGGTTAGAGATTATCTATCCAAGCTCACTATGTAATTGATATATGAAGACATGAATGAAATTGTCATTTAACCCAAAAGGATACAATGGGCATTTTCATATATGTCTTAAAGTCAAAAGCAACTCAATTTCAAAATGACTTCTTTTGCTTTAACAAAAGTCATAAAAGCTATAAAGGGTTTTTGATGATTGTTTTTAGTGTAGAGAATTTTTACTATTCATCATTTTCTTCAAGAAAGGGTTTAAGGTTGAGAGAAAAAGAAAAAGAAGAAGTGTTCTTCAATTTCATTGTTCTTCAAATCTAACCTTTTGTTCTTTGTGAAAGAACAAAAGTTTCTTGAAAAGACTTGACTAATCCATAGAACATAAAAGAAATTCAAACACCTAAGGTTTGCCAAAGTAGATCTTGATTTCATTTGGACAACCAAAAAGAGGAAGTCAAGAACATCTAAGGAAACCAAAGGAGCTTGATAAAGGCAGCTTGGTGTGGAAATTCTAGAGGCTTTACGCTTGGGGAGCTTTGATAGAAAAGAGAAGAATCAAAAGTCTTGGCTTCAAGAGGTAATTCGATTATCATTTGTTCTTTCTTTTCTAGCATATGTGTTTTACACATTAATTAAGAGATTGCTTGGAAAGTTTATTGGACTCAAACCACAAGGTGTTGTGAAATTTTAAAGCATTTAAGGTTTCACAAACCTACCGATTCCGCTGCGCTTGGGCCCAATATCCCTTCATCAGCCTCATGAACGTGGATGGGAACAAATCCCCCAACCCTTGCAATATGGACCAACTAAAGAGATACTTTGTCTGAATGTAGTGTTTGTAATTAGTTTCTCTATCTTCAAATGCATTCAAATCAGAACTACGTGGACCTTATTATCCGTAAAAGAAAATGACAATGATGTAAGGGATAAGTAGGCAGCCCAATTTGGGTGTGGTCTAAATCATAATACAAAACATGTTAGTTCATATAACAAAAGCATCTCATTCTCATTTCCTCTGTGCCTAATGCATCACTCATTTGATTCTTTTTGCCTAAATAAAAAAAAATAACAAAAAGAAAATGCTCGTTAAGCTGAAAACCTTAAAGGGTGGCTTAGGCATAAATTAGAGCAAGCTCGTTGAGTTGAAAACCTGAAAGGGCAACTCGGGCAAAAGTTAGAGCTAAAAAGAAAAAATGTGTCATTCAAATTCTATTTTGAGTCATGTCAAAACACATTTTTCATATTCATGGGTAGTCTGTTTCATCTCAATCAAGTGTGTCTAAAGTTAGAGTCTATCAGATCCGTCTAAATAATTCATCTTCATTTGACAATTATTCGTTTTCTTCCTAAAGCAGTCAAACAACTCTACCCATCTCGGGGTCATCTTCCTTTATGTCAGTCCTTTCTTTCATTGAAGAAGCATAGAAAATGAATAAAGTGTTCAAATTCAAATCGTCGTAAGTAAAAGTTGCCTTTACATTAGGGGGCATGTTTTTTTCGAGGTCTGTAGCCCAATATGAACAAAGAAGGGGGGTTGAATTGGTGGGCAATTAAAAAATTAATTGAGAAAGAGTAGAGGAATAGAAAGAACACAAAGATTTATAGTGGTTCGGATTATAACAAATCCTACATCCACTCCCCAATCAACAATTGGGTATTTCACTATCTATGGAGTTTTAACAAGTTCACTCCCAACTTAGTGTTTTCAAGCTCACACCAAACTTGACAAGTGTTTTCAAGGCTCACACTAAAAACTTCACAAGTGTTTTCACTTAGGCTAACACTCAAACCCAACAATAGTTTTACAAGGATCACTCTCCCAACCTAATAAGTGTTTAATGGCTAACACTAAACCCTTTTTGAGCAATGAATGCTCTTACAACAAACACACAAAGTGTTTAAAGAAAATTGAAAGCCTTGAGAAATAAATTTGCAAGAGTTTGTTTGTTGGATAGTTAATTGGTGTTCTCAACTCATTTTGATGGGTTATTTATAGTGATCACCCATCAAAAGAGCTGTTACAAAGAAATCATAACCAAATCTGGTTGCTACAGTAACAAATCCAGCATTTAATGTTGGTCAGGGCAAAATCGCGTTCGTAATAGCAATATTGCACTCGCTATGGATGAATTGCGGTCACTATACCCATATTACGGTTGCGATCTTCAAATAGCTCCAACGGTTAGTGCCACGTGGTATAACCTGGTTCGCTGCTGATGTTACCGTTGCACTTGATTTCTGCCTTATGAATGTTGCGGTTGCAACACACATATCGCGATCGTAATATGTATATCGCGCTCTGAGTCACGGTCGCGAGTCTGACCGTGAACACTACTGGATGTTTTGTTCATTATGGCTTATAGCTAGGTAGCGGTCACGAAATAGAAGTTGCGGGCGCCATTCCTTTGTTGCGGACGCAATTTACAGGTTAGGCAGAATACTTAGAGAATTTTCTAAGTTCTTCATTCTCAAGCACTAATAGGTCATTTTATATAAAATTACACTAAATTGAAGTGTTAAATCAATTCAACTTGATTTTCAAGATTAAAATCGAGATTGACTTAGTTGGATTACACCACTAAGGTCAATATATGCTAACCTCTTGACTGAAGAGATATATGCAGTTAGTAAAGTGCAGGGAAATCTCTACAAATTAGATAAGTCTAGTTTTGATGCATCTAAAATAAAATCTTTCACTTGTAAATATTATGTGCCTTCTAAAATTTTCTCTTATAATGGTTTTCAATGTACCACAACTGTTCCAAAGTCTTTGAATTCCTGTAATGTTGTTTCTCATTCAAGCAATAAAAGTTCCACTTCTTTGCACAACTCAGAACTGCGGCATAACATACTTGGTCATTGTTCAAGTACAGCTTTATAGCATCTTGCTAATATAAACTTTGACTTTGCTGATCTTGATACCCATTGTGAAATTTGTTCCATTTCAAAACAACAAAGGCTTCCTTTCCCACAGAGTATTACATAAACTAATCAACCTTTTGACCTTGTTCATGTAGACCTATAGAGGCCCTATAAACATGCTTCACTATCTGGTGCCCACTACTTTCTCACTTTAGTAGATGATTTTAGCAAGGCAACTTCGATTTATCTCTTTAACCATAAAACTCAAACACCTTCTACCCTAGCCACCTTTATTGAAATGATAAAACCTAATATCAAACCATGATTAAAGCAATAAGGAGTGACAATGGGACTGAGTTTGTTAACTCCCATTGTCAGCAGTTGTTTGCTAGTAATGGCATTATATACCAAAAGAGTTGTCCCTATACACCCCATCAAAATGGAGTGGTTGAGAGGAAGCACAAACATTTAATCCAAGTTGTTGGGGCTCTTATGTTCCAATCCCATCTACCAAAGAAATTTTGAGGTGACTCAATCCTCACTGTAACCTACATAATAAACAGAATACCTATTGCCACCTTGAATTGGACCACACCTTATCAATTGTTGAATAATTCTAAACCAACCTATAGTTCCATTAATACTTTTGGTTGCCTATGCTATGCCACAAATACAAATCCATCCAAAGATAAATTTGAACCTAGTGCAATTAAATCAGTTTTCATTGGATATGTTGTGGGACAAAAAGCTTATAAGTTGTATGATTTGCAAAAACATACAACTTTTATTTCTCGAGATGTTATATTATGTGAGCATACATTTCCTTATGCTCTACTTCATCAACTGAAAGTTCTTTACCTTTGCCCATACCAAATTATCAAATAGATATTTCTAATCTGCCTAATTCATTTACTGATGATCCTCTTCTTAACAATTCTTCCAATTATCCTTCATCATCATCTGCTTCTCATTTTACTGAATCTAATTTCAATTCTCCAATACTTGTACCTCCTCAATCCCTCAATCATCATTCAGCTCAAAACCTTCATGCTATTATTCAGTCTAGCATTCCTGAACCTGTTCCTCCTCCCATCATTCACACTAGTGTTCCTGAACCTATACAACCTGGTCCCACTCTTAGACAAAGTACTAGAGTCAGAACAAAATCTTATTGGCTGAATGATTTTGTTTCTACTGTCACTGTTCCTAATACTTTCCTTATTGCTATATCTCAAAAACATCAACAGGTCAGTGGTGTACAATATACTCTAAATGTTTTTCCTTTCACTACTTGTTTCTAATTTTTGTGACACATATGTTGATTTCTTAGCAAATGTATCAAAAATTCAAGAACCAAAAACATTTGATCAAGCAAAGCTTGATCCTAACTGGCAAGAAGCTATGAACAAAGAACTTGTAGCTTTGGACGCTAATGATACTTGGAAACTTACTCAATTACCTGCTGGAAAGAAACCAATTGGGAGTAAATAGGTTTATAAAGTCAAATTTAAACCAGATGGGTCAGTGGAAAGGTATAAGGCAGGGTTGGTAGCCAAAGGTTATAATCAAATTAAGGGGTTAGATTACACAGAGACTTTCTCTCTAGTAGCAAAGTTAGTCACAATGAGAATATTTCTCACACTTGCTACAACATTCTCTTGGCCCATTCATCAATTGGATATCAATAATGCATTTTTACATGGTTATTTCAATGAAGAAGTTTATTTGACTCCACCAGCAAGGTATTCTAGGGCTGTTCCAGGACAAGTATGTAAGTTTTTTTTTTTTTTTTGCCAAAAGACAAGTATGTAAGTTGAAGAAGTCCCTTTATGGATTAAAGCAGGCTTTAAAGCAATGGAATATAGAATTCACTGCCCAGTTACTTTCTTATGGTTTTACTCAGTCTTCTCATGATTATTGTTTGTTTACCAAAGGTGATAAAAACTATTTTCTTGCTCTCTTGGTCTATGTTGATAATGTGTTAATCACAGGGCCAGATGAGCAACTTATTTTTACTGTTAAGAAGTTCCTGGATACTGCCTTTACCATTAAGGATTTAGGCTATGCTAATAATTCATTGGAATGGAGATAGCTATCTCCATTCCATAGCTAGATCAGATTCTGGAACATACATCAACCAACGAAAATACATTCTAGATATTCTTACTAAAACTGGTCTACTTGGAGCAAAACCAGTTGTTACCCCATAGCTTAAGAATTTAAAACTCAGTGCATCAGATGGTGAATTATTTCCAGAACTTGATCAGTATTGAAGGTTAATTGAAAACTTTTATACTTGAATCTTACAAGGCCAGACATCACCTTTGCAGTTCAACATTTAAGCCAATTTGTTAGTTCTCCTCGTATTCCTCATTGGCAAGCTGCTACTCATTTGCTGAGATACTTGAAGGGATGTCCAGCCAAAGGTATTTTTCTTCCTATAAAAAATAACCTTCATCTCTTTGCATTCTGTGATGCAAACTGGGCTTCCTGCCCTGACACAAGAAAATATGTTACTGGCTTTTGTATTTTCCTGGACTCCACTCTTATCTCATGGAAAACAAAGAAACAAATAACCATTTCTCGATCCTCTGCTGAAGCAAAATACCGAAGTATGGCCAAAAAATTTGTGAATTGCAGCGGATCTCTTATTTGCTTAAAGATTTCAACATTCCATTACATCTTCCCATTTCCCTCTCATGTGACAACCAGGCTGCATTGCATATTACAGCCAATCCCATTTTTCATGAACAGATAAAACACCTTGATATTGATTGCCATGTGGTTCGTGAATAGCTCAAGCAAGGTTTCATATCCACTACTCAAGTTCCCTCAAACCAGTAGCTAGCAGATGTTTTCACAAAGGCACTGTCATCTCCAACTTATTTCTCTTTACTGTCCAAGATGAACTTGGTGGACTTTCACCAAAGTTCATCTTGAGGGGGGATGTTAGCATATAGTATAATTTATTTTAATTGAAACGTATCGTTTCAGACTTTAGTTAGTTTCAAGTTTGTTAGCCCTGTTAAGTCTTTTTGTTATTTTGTTTTCCAACTCAGCTAGGTAGTTACAACAGTTTTCTTTCTCTTCTTTTAGCTTGTATATAAGAGACTTCTTGTATCAATGATTAGCGTGAGATTCAGTATTATTTTCTTCTTCTAGATTCATCTTTTGCTAAAGTTTTTTCTTCTAATTCATCCATGGAGATTAGTCCATGGTTGTGAACATAGTCATATCCCATATGAAGGTAAATTCCTTGTCAAAACCTTACTTTCTAGTCATATCTAATATAACCATAATTTTTTTGTCAATACCTTGGCTAAGCAAGTGATACAAACATTTTATAATCTTTTGTGTCTTAATAGGTTTCAAAGTGTTCAGCTGTAGATTTGAAATTGCAACATTACAACCTTTCACAATATTTTTCTTTAGTCATATTCCACATAAATGTAATTCCCTTATCAATATTGGGCTTTACATGTTATGCAAACATCTTAGGGTTTTTGGCTTGGTAATCTTTTTTTTTTATTATTATTTTTTTATTTTTAGTTAGGTTTCAAAGTTTCAATTGAGGTTGAATTGCAATATTAAAATCTTGAATACTATTTCAATGTTAGAGAGCCAAAACTTATTAAACTTTATGTGCATCTCTTATTTGATATTATTTTATTGAATCTAAGGCTCCGTTTGTTTTGTGAAAAATATTTTATGTATTTTCTGACGTTTGGAACACTTTTGAAAAATTAATCAATGGAAAGTATTTTCCTAGTTAATAGAAAATTAAGTCATTTTTAAGGAAAATAACTTTATCTTTTCAAAACGGAAAATTATTTTTTAGATTTTAATAAACTCATTATAATTAAAGAAAAATATATAAATATTAATTTATTAATTCACCGATCACCAATACTCACTATCAGAGACCACCGATGATTACTGCCGGCCTCCGGCAACCACTAACAACCACCACTGGTTGCTGGCAATCATCGAATTTACCATTTTTATGTATTTTTTCTCATATTTAAAAATAAAATTTTAAAAATATGAAATTTTTATAAGTTTAAGTATATTTATAGTCTCCTAAATTAAAATTTTTAATATATTTTAACTAATTTTTAATATTATAACCAAATAACAAAAAATTAATTTTTTGAAAAATGTTTTTTCAAAAAATATTTTCCTTGAAAAATATTTTTCAAAGACAAATTATTTTTCGCAAAACAGATGGAGCCAATACTATTTTTTAATGCATATGGTACTCAATTTTAAAAGGACAACTTTAACAACTTCCATTCCCTTTTAAATATTTTGGGTGTATAATACAAAATAAAGAAAAGGAATTTCACCATATTTCTTTCTAATCATATTCACATTGCATAATTTTCTTGTGTATCTTAGCTAATCAAGCTATGCAAATATCTTGTTAAGAGGAATCCCTATTGATTGGGAATGAAATGATATAAGTGGTTAATATATGGTGATAGCCTATCATTTAAATGGCTAGTTCTAGTTATTTTAATTATGATAGTGTCCAATATACTAATATGTATTGTATGTGTTTGTGTTCTTAACACTTTCTTATATTTGTCTTCCTCTCTATTCATAAAAATTAATATATCATATTGAGTTTTTAATATAGCTAGCTTTTATATTTCAAAAATAAAAAATATAGCTAGCTTTTAAAATTGATTCTCCCAAATTTATATTAAAAACTCAATATGATATCAAAGCATAATCGATCCTTGCAACTAGGAGTGTGCACGGTTTGGGTAAAGCCGAGGATTTGAAAATTCCTGAACCAAACCAAAACCCTGGGATTTTAAAATTGAAGAACCGAAACCAAACCAAACATTAAAAATCTTGGTACCGAATTGTCTCGATATTTCAGTTTGGTTATTTGGTTCTAACAAGTCGGATAAATTCAATTCGGGTATTTCTGGTAAATAAACATTATTATTATTATTATTATTAGGCAAATGGGTGGGCTATTCATTACTTGAATAATAATGGGCTAGGTATTAATGGGCTTATTTAGATTTGGTTCCAGTTATTTCAGTTCGGTTCAATTTCAATTCGGTTCAGTTCAATTATCGGTACAGGTACACACCTATCCTCTGAACCGAATCATACTGCTACTACCAATTCAATTCGGTTCGAGTATTTTTTCGAGGATCGGAGATTTTCTTTTATAGTTCTTTTTTCAGTTCGGTTCGGGTTCCCTGCGAACCGTGCTCACCCCCTACTCGCAACGCCTGTTATATTATAATTCAGACTGGGTTCAATTCTCTTTGTTCTTTGTCTGGTACAGGTTTCCCTCGGACTTTCAATTCTTTCGCCTAGTATGGGGTATCCCTCAAATTTTAAATTCTCTCTTGGCACAGTCCATGTCATAAATTTGCAAGTGTCAACTGGATTTAATAAAAAATTATCTTGATCTAATTACCACTTGAGGGGGCTATTAAAAAATGTGATATGGGAAAAAGTCTCATATTGATAAAATACAAACATATTAAATGATTAATATAAAAATAAATTCTCCAATCTTAACAGTTAACTTTTAAAGTTGATTCTCTCAAATGTATATTAAAAACTCAATACATCCTAAGAAATTTTTTTCAATTAGGTTTCAAAGTTTTAACTTGGAATTTAAGCTCATAATGGACAATTTTTCAAAATATTTCTTTCTCATAATATCGTACATGAATTTAATTTACTTCCAACACTTTGGCTAAGCAAGCCATATGAACATCCTAGGATTTTATGATTTGATTATTCTTTTTTTTCTTAGACTTTTTTTTTTTTAATTAGGTTCCAAAGTCTTAATGTGTGTTTGAATTGAGATTTGAGAGTTAGCGGTGAGCAATGAAATATTCAACCATCAAAAAGGTATTTAGTAAGAAAAATATTAAGATAGCATTTAAAAACTTCTCATCACTAACTTTTAGATATAATACGTAGAGCTAATTTTTTTTAAACGCTAGAATTTCTAACTTTTAAAAGAAAAAGTGATATGATAGAAATAAAGTCTAATAATTTAAATATAATTAACAAAAAAAAAAAACCTTTACCACTAATCAAATAAAAATTTTTACAAAATAAATTATAAAAATATATTGTCTTCAAAACTCATTTCTCACATAAGATTTTAAGATATTATTATTATTATTTAAAAATTTATAATAAGTATAATTTATTATTAATAATAATTTTATAAAAAATAACTTATTATAATTTATCATTTTATATTTATAGAAAAACATAAATGTTCATTTTAATAATTTTATTATTCAAACGCAATATCAACCGCTTGCACCATCCTAGCTTACCAGGGATGAAGTCAAAATTTCCAATTATGAGGGGTAAAATTATTCTTACACTAGCTCACAAACCGTCAATGGATATTTTGTTTCATTTTTAATATAAAATAAGTAAAATATATAATCACTTTGTTTTATTATATTAATTAATATATTCATCTCAACACACACCTGCACTTAATTAGTATGGGATTCGAAAATTAAAATAATTAAAAACATATATAAACACTTGATTTTTAAAACAAAAGATACACCCAATAAAATAATAGAATTAATTATTTTTTTCAAACAATAATATTAAATTAACTAAAATTACGTTATTTCATTATTTATTCTCTCCAGTTGATATTTAATTCTTAGACATGAATTTTTTATTTTTTAATTTATCTTTTAATTTTTCATTAAAAATAAAAATAAGAGGGAAATTTTTATTTTTTAAGGAGGTAAATTAAAAATTTTAAAATTTTAATTAATATAATTTTTATTTAAAAATAATAATAAGGGAGGCAATTGCCACTAAGCCACAATATCGCTTGGTCATTGTAGCCTACACATCAAACACAACATAAATATTCAACCTCAATGGCGAAGCTAGGGGGCTGAGGGGTGCCATGACTCCCTCTAACCTCCAAAATATAAAAAATTTTAGGTGTAAAATTATAAAAATTTAGTCATATATTGCATTTGGCCCCCTTATTTTATGTGAAAATTTTCTTTAAATATATAGAAATTGGTTTAATTATATATATATATATATATATATATATATATATATATATATATATATATATATATATATATATATATATATATCACCTTAATGTAAATTATAATTTTAGAAATTTGATCCCCATAAAAAAAATTGGGGAAAGTATAAAAATCTATCATGTGGTTTGACCCTTTTAAACTTATGGGTTTGTGAAATTTTTTTTTTTTTTGACAAAAAGGGGTTTGAGGTTTGTGCTGTTAACACTTTAGAGTCTATAGTTTAACACCGTTAGTCAATGCTGATGTGGCAAACTCAATGATAACGTGGCGCTGAAGTGGCACTTATGGGTCCCACTTCTTTACATTTTTAGATAGCCACAAGGAATTAAAAAAAAAAAAAGTGGAGCCCACAAGTGACACATTTGCACCATGTCATCATTAACTTTGCCACATCAGCATTGACTAACGGTGCTAGTGACAGAAACTTCAAACTGCTAACGAAATAAACCTCAGACCCTTCTTTGTCAAAAAAAAATTTATATACCCATAAATGTAAAAGGGTCAAATCACATAGTATTTTTTTATGCTTTCTCAAAAAAAAAAAAAAATATGGCCACACCTGTGAACTTGGCTCAAGTCAAAGTAAATAGGTGGATTTCTCCCCAATCAAATCTATATATGTATAAATCATGAATCAATGGATTGTTAAGGTAAAAATTCGTCACGTGTCATACCTTATATTTTAAGATGGCTTAAAATTGATTTCTGATAAAACCATGTCATTATGTTTTTATAGGTCCCAATTAAAATATATACAAATCAATATATATAATATTCTTTTAGTTAGGCCCATATATAATAAACTTGGTCCATATATATTGTAATTTCTTAATGGAGAATGATGATCAAGAAGTCATGTCTACACAGTTTCTATCTTTTAATCCACACCTGAAAACCATAGACGATCTGGTGAGCCGTCAACTCAGTAAATTATGAAATGCATATGAATGAGGAGGTTTTACAAATATTCAATTAATCAATATACAATGATATATACATATATTAATCAACGGGTCACATAGGTACATGAGTATATACATATATGTGCCAAGAATGAATAGGCACCTTGAAATCACATGTAACAAAATCTTGCAATCTCATAACATAAGAGTGCTCATGTTCAGAACTAGGGCCTTAACTCACAGCCTCTGATAATATAAAGTGTTTACCCTTGAACAGAATACCATATTAGTATGAACAGAAAGGGTGATTCCATGCCATTGGTCCTGCACTATTAGTAAGGACAGTCTGACTTAGTTTATAGACTCGGTCAGTCGAGTCACTGATGCACACAGTCTAATGGTTGTCAATCCCCATTAATAAGGAGTTATGTTACTATTAATCTTAGGTTTGGTCATGGTTTGGAAAGTCCATATACAAACAAAGTTATTTATCCTAAATGGCCTCATCATTAAATATACAATATAGTCTTGGCCCAAATGGCCTTTCATGAACAATAAGGCAATAACAATGGTGAGGTTTCAATGAATAATAGCAATAACAATGATGATAGCAATAATCACAATTCAATTTAGGTCATTTAAAATAAATAGATAAATGAAAGATTAAACAAAAGCATTTCATGGTAGGTTATTATGGATTTACACATTTCATAACTTACCTCACCTGCTATAACATTTCAATTAAACTCAAATCACCTTAACTTGCATATAGTTCATAATTCTTTGGCTCACCTTACCTACACATAAAATCCCCAAATCAATTATCCATTATGATCTTGAAACCCTAACCATATAACTTAATTTCTCAAATCTAACCATGGATTTACATTTCTTATGCCTTACTAACAATTATATCTTATAGCCATTTAAAACTTAAACTTAATCTTAGGGTTCCCTACATTTAGGGTTCTATAAATCAAACTCAATAAAACTCATCTCTAGCATCTAATACAATTAATACTCTTTATCTAACTTATTACTCATGATTAAACTTCAATTAATCTAATATCCAAATGAAATTCAAAGGATTAGAGGCTTACCTCTAAGATTTCCCCTTCTCTCTAACCAAAACTCTTTTAAAGAAAGAAAGGAAAGAGTGGAAGATCACTTGAATCGTTAAACTCTTCTTGAGTTCTTGTGTTTGATTTGAAAAACTGAAAGAAACTTAGGTTGGATTGAGTGAAAAATGAAGACCTTTGGCTTTGGGGAAGATAAAATTAAGAGGTTTAGAAGTGTCTAGGAAAAAGAGAAAATGGTTAATAGTCATTTTGAGCCGAAACCCCTGTATTTATAGTCCCTTATATGTAGCTGGCATTACTGAAGTAGTAATGGTCATTACTTCTAATGGCCCAAAAATATCAATTTGAGACAGAAAGGAATTTCACGGGTGTGACTAACTTGTAACGGGCGTTACCTGCTATGTAGTCTCCAAAATAATTTGAGACAGTGGCAAAGTTCACGCTCGTGGCACTTTTTTAACGGGTGTTACACTTTAGTAATGAGCATTACAATACTATAACGGGCATTACAACATAGATCAAAGCCATATCCCTTGTTTTCTCGCTTTTATCTTTTAGAAAGCACCCCTTCTTCTTTCAATCGACTCATAATAAAGATAACATCTAAAATCATTTATCACATGCATCTGTCAATCAAAATCATCATAAATCATGGCTCAACTATCACATAACACTTAAGAACAATCGATTTTGAAATTAATTATTCATGGTTTATGCTAAACTAGCAAGCATAAAACTTTAACAATCATACTCATACACATACTAATGAAACTCATAAGCAATAACTTAAACTTAATCATGCATATTCTTAGTTCATACAATTTAGACTATCCTCTATGCTTTCAAATCTAACTACAATCTAAGCATTTGCTCTGTTAGCTTACAACTTACACTGAGCACATGCATATACACTTATACAATACTTAAATCTTAAATTTACACTGAACACTTACTCTTAATCTTAATCTACCTCTATACAATGGAATCAAACCTATCGGTTTGCCTCATAAATAAACATGCAATAATAGCCTCATAGTCTTGTTTCGCTTTCACTTTGCCATCCCACTTCACACTTATCATTAGTATTGCCTCATCACTGAACTTATCCTAAATGTCATTATTCATTTTAAGAGAGAATCTATCTTCTTCCTTGTTTCCTTTTCCCATAACTTGTATAAAAGTCCAATAGAAGCTCTTTAACTATTCTCTTCCTCTTCATCCTTATCAATAACAATCCTTATTCTCACTATCTCGCTATCTCATCTATACTTGAGAATCTTCACTGTTAACTGAAGTACGGGGTATTACATTAATGTTACAAGTTAGGCTTGTTACGGGTTTTGGTAGCATATAGCTTTCTTGTCTCCTAGCGCAGGTCACAATCCCGGTTTGGGTCATGATAGAAATTGAGCGTTTATCCTAAATAATAGGATGTATATGATTAATTCTCACGACTCAAGCTAAATTAACCAAATTAGTAGAAATTAGATATATATTTGGGAGAACCAACCTTAAAAGGTAATTAAGGTTGAATAGCCAATTTCTTTATTAACATCTCAAGGTTATTATCTTTTATCAATATGAGATTTCCACATCTTATTTATCTTCTAACACTCCCCCCTTAAGTGGTAATTGGGTATTCTTTTTTCTTTATAAATTCAATTGTCACTTGACAAAATAGGTGATGGCCCAAGTGGGTCAAACCCATTTTGTAAGCCCACGAGTCCACCTGAGTATAATAGTCCATCCATGCTTTGAGTTTGGGATTGATTGCTGTAACATCCCAGGCATCCCTAGGTCGTCAGAGATTTGGAGGTAATTTGGAACTAAGTTAGATGGAGGAATTGAAGGAGAAAATAGAAGGAAAAGGTTCAAAACATTAAATTAAGCATGAGTTTGGAAATCGATATGCTAAACATGAAACTGTCAGACTCCGACTCCGTAATTTTTTATCGATATCGATTCAAGAGAAATTCATGGAAATATTATTAAATAGGATATTGGAACCCTAAAGATGGTGTTAAAAATATTAATAGACAGTATGTAATACCCTGAATGTTTATGTATAGACTTCTATTTGATCATATGAATGAATTATAAGTATTATTACATGTGCATTGATGAATTAGATTGATTAGAGTTGAGTATTGAACTTAGAAATTGAAAGTGCATTGAAATAGAGAAGCAGAGTGTAATTCGAGGGCGCAACATGTGTATCGCGACCGCGATAGTGGGGGCGACACCCACCGCGAACTCTTCTGTCTAAATTTGGCAATCTGACTTGATGAGAATCGCGACCATAACATCGAAATAGCGACCACAATATGCCAATGAACAGTCACGTGAACAATAGTAAGTAGCGACCGCGATAGACATATTGCAACCACAATATAGGAATTACGATCGCTACTTGCATGTCACGACCGCGACTCGTGTCGGGGTCAGAATCGAGAATCAGCCTTATAAAAGGAATCAAAAGCCCCAATTTCATTTCTACCCGATTTTCAGAGTTTCTAAACTCATATCCTCTCAAATTTCTCTCCATCTAACATTATTAATGATCAAAGAAGACCATTTATTGCATCATTAAGAGGATCTAGGGTTGTTAGATCTACTTCCTCTTCCCATTGTTCAAGCATTTGATTGAAGGTAAGTTAGGGTTTCTCCATTTCCTTCAATTTCTTTCAATAGATGAGAGTTTATAGTAAGATTGGGATGGGTAAGCATTATTAGCATTGTTAATCAAGCTAAGTTCATGGATTATACGATTTATTGTGATTTTCTATATGGGTTTCTATAGATTCTCATAGAGATAGAAGAAATGATGATGATGGAGGTTGTGACCACCACATTTGCTTTCTCTAGAGATTGATTTCAAACTATTTTGGGATTTGCATTGATTGAGGTGAGTGATTATTATACTGCTATGGTTGTGTTTGAAACCTAAGGCATAAATGCCTAATTCTTTCATGACCACCAAATTATTCTATTGAAAATTGATAATTGAATGCCCTATTTCATTGTTTACATGAACCCAATTGATAATTTTACTTGATATTGATTTGATAGCATGTTTATTGATTCATTGATAATCCATGTTTATTGTATACCTTATATGATTGTGAACCAAAGCAGAAATCCCTTATTCTGATGTAGGATAAAACATCAGGCATTATACACAATGTACTCCGGTGGATAGAGTAAAGTATCCATGCCTAGCTAAGGAGGACTAGTTGCCTTAGCCGTAAGATCTGATCAATCTTACTTAGAGATGAAGGTATGCTCCAATAAGATGAGCCTCTACTTCGATATTGATATGATGAATAAGTTCTATGCCTCAGTTCTCGGTAATGCCTACGAGCATATTACCATTATATGAAGAACGTTAAGACATAGTTACTTGATACTCGTATTGTACTATATGATTTTGGTGAACATGATATGTTATTGATATTGCCTCCAATCGATTGATATTATTGAAACGATTGGATATCAAATTTGAACCAAATGATTATTGATATTGAACTTGTTATTATTTATTATTATTGAATCCAATCGTTTGTATTTATTGAACCGATTGGTTATTGATATTGATTTATATGAACCATGAACTGTTATTGTAAACCAACATTGAATCACCAAGCTTCACAGGTTATGGTAGCATAATCTTTACTCACTGCGTTATCTCATTAGTGATTCCATTTTTCAGGTGAGCTAAGATTTATCGGTTTAGTTTCCAAGGCGTCCTTCTTCTTCACCCTCGAAAACTCAAGTGATTAATGTAATAGCTCACTTCTTATTATTATTCTTGTATAGATAATGATTCCAACTTAGAAGCTTCATGGTAAATGTAATGAATGGTATTTATATTAGTGATACTCATTTTGGGCTTTCTAAATATTAAGCTATTAAATATGACATTGTATTTGAATATTGAATGGTATTAACGATTATGGAATAGTGTGGTTATTTGGTTTTGATCTTGGGAGATTGTATGAGATTGGATTTCAAGATTTTGTTAGATAATCGATTGTGAGGCCTCGCCTGAATGCCCCTCCCCTTGCTCGAGAAATGCCTTAAGGAAAGGTGTGAACCTTAATTTAGAACCCTTTGACATACAACCAAAGTTTAGAGGTGCCTAGGCTCGGTAAACAGACCTCCGGAAGCCAAATCGCCAAAGATCGCCAAAAGCCCAAAAATTGAGAATTCGAGCCTCGGGACCCAAGACCTACCCATTTTTCCTCTAAACCAAACTCATATCATCCGGGATTAAATAACGAGAACAACGCAACTGGAATCATGTAAAACGGACATGAAATGAGCGAGAACGGGTCAAAACAGTGAAATCGAGCGTCGAGTGACCGCACAGGCCCCTTTTGTGACCTCACAAGGGTTGTGCGGTTCCGCACAGCCCATGTGCGGTTCCTCACAGCCCATGTGCGGTCATGGTCCCTTCTATGCGGTCCCAGAGGCTCCTGTGCGGTCCCAGAAGCCCCGTGTGCGGTTCCAGAAGCCCCGTGTGCGGTTTTGAGCGTCAGAATGTCAAATCCCACATTGAAAAATGTTAAAAACTTTCCTAGCTTCTATTCCTATATAAACTACCCTCCCCCAATGTAATACCCTAGCCTTATTGAAGGGATATTGGGCCCTAGCGCAGCGGAATCGATAGGTTTGTGAAATCTCAAACACTTTAAAATTTCACAACACCTTGTGGTTTGAGTCCAATAAACTTTCGAAGCAATCTCTTAATTAATGTGTAAAACACATATGCTAGAAAAGGAAAAACAAGTCGTAATCAAATTACCTCTTGAAGCCAAGACTTTGATTCTTCCTTTTCCTTGAGCTCCCCAAGCGTGAAGCCTCTAGAATTTCCACACCAAGCTTCCTCTATCAAGCTCCTTTGGTTTCCTTAGATGTTCTTGACTTCCTCTCTTTGGTTGT
>CATKHJ010140705.1:0-10515 GCA_949750685.1 Vernicia montana | reverse complement strand
GTGTCCTCAACTGTCTTGAAGGGTCTGAATATATAGTAGAAGGGATGGGGGACTGTTTTCCCATTTTTCAGATGTGGGATTCGGATCAGGGACGCGCTGCCGCACAGGGCCCCTGCGGTACCGCAGGGGGACCCTGCGGCAGCAAAAGGCTGCCGCAAACACTCCTGCGGCAATCGCAGGAGAGCCTGTGGAAAACGCAGGCTTGGCCTGCGGTACCGCAGGCCCTTCCTGCGGGACCCGCAGGCCCAGGTCTGGTTTTCGAGCCCGTTTTCTGCTTTTCTTCTTCCGTTTGACCGCCGCACTTTCGCCAATGGTTAGTCAGGTTCAACCATACTCTGAGGTGTAAAATTAAGGGTTCACACTAGTACGTCTCGACGATTCTGAAGAGATGTTGATTGATGCCAGTATGTCTCAGCAATTCTGAGGAGAGATTGATTGATGCCAGTATGTCTCGATGATTCTGAAGAGAGATTGATTGATGCTAGTAGGTTTCAGCGATTCTGAAGAGAGATTGATTGATGCCAATATGTCTCGATGATTCTAAAGAGAGATTGATGGTCTTGGTATATTTGGGAATTGATGAGGATGGTCTCAGTCTGGGTTTCATCAGAATTGATCTATTTGGTAGGCAATTCTGAAGATCTTTAAATGGTTTTGTTTGATATGATGATTGGATGGATTGGTCCTTTCTGGTAGGAGGAGGTATCATTTCTGGTAGGAGTTTGGAAAAATGATGTTTCTTTCTGGTAGGAAAAGGTGTTGGTCCTTTTTGGTAGGAATATATAATTGGTCATTTCTGGTAAGAAGAGGTGATGGTCTTTCTTAATTCATGAGTTCGGATTGATGATCTGTCTTGTTTCAGGAGCTCTAATTAGTGACCTGTTTAGTATGAAATGTATCTGACTATGCAAAAATTATGAATTAGAAACTTTGAACCTGTGAAGGGCCAACTTGGTATAAAATTGTTGATCTTTATAGAGGAGGGTGCCCCCATTTTGGAAGGATGAAGGGTAGTGGCTTAGTTGTTATGCCCTAGGAGGAAGTCAAGGCTAGGTCAGATTTTGGCTTTGGAGGAGGTCATACTTGGAAGGCTCGGTCAGGTGTGGCCTAGAAAGATTATCTTGGAAGGCTCAGTCAAGTTTAGCCTCGGAGAGGTCATGTTTGGAAGGCTTAATCAGGTGTGGCCAGGAAATGTTATCTTGGAAGGCTCAGTCAAGTGTGACCTTAGGTTATCTTAGAAAGCTAGGTTAGGTTTAGCTCCAAAGAAGATTAGATAGGAAGGCTCTATTAGGTCTGGCCTTGGAGAAGATTGGGTAGGAAGGCTAGGTCAGGTTTTACCTTGGAAGAGGTCATTACTTGGAAGGCTGG
This sequence comes from Vernicia montana, assembly GCA_949750685.1. Classification (NCBI taxonomy): domain Eukaryota; kingdom Viridiplantae; phylum Streptophyta; class Magnoliopsida; order Malpighiales; family Euphorbiaceae; genus Vernicia; species Vernicia montana. The sequence continues at coordinate 9,147 of CATKHJ010140705.1, read as the reverse complement.
GTCATGTTTTGCCTTAGAAGAGATTAGGCGGGAAGGCTCAGTCAAGTTTGGCCTTGGAGAAGATTATCTTGGAAAGCTCGGTTAGATTTGGCCTCGAAGAGGATTAGGTAGGAAGGCTCGGTTAGATTTGGCCTTTTCAAAGGTAAAGATTGTGGGTGTTGGCTTTTGTGTGACCCATCTGTTAAGAGTCTGCTTTTGAACATGGCTTTTGGAGGTGATTTGATCAGTTGATTTTGCCCATTTGATTAGGATTAAGCTAAGGATGGTTTATAAGCTTGATTTTGCTTGTCCAAAGGACTTGGACTTTAAGGATAATATGATTTGTCAAGGAGACTTGGATCTGGAAAGATGGTATGATTTACCAAGAAGACTCATATTTGGAAAGATGGCATGATTTTCCAAAGAAGCATAGGATGGGCTTTGACTGACTTGGGCCCTTTTTAATCAGCTTGAGCTTGAGGTTGATAGGCCTTGGGAGTCATGGCTCGACTTTGGGTTTGCCAAGGAAACTGGACTTCAAGGATCATGAATCTTGAAAGACTTGGGATTTTGGTTCTATCGATGGGTTTGGCCCTTAGAAGATGAGATTTTACTAAGGAGACTTGGGTTTGAAAGAATGGTGGGTTGGACCTTTTGAAAGTGTTGGGGAGGTTGTATGATTTTGCTATCATAGCATGATTCATGGAGAAGATAAGCATTGTTATCTTATTGTCTAAGACTAAAGAGACTCTTAGAGTGACAAGACTCCTGGGGAGACACTGGATTAATCAGAAGAATTGCTCTTTGATAGATGATAAGAGCTACTTAGTTGCTTGAGCTAAGAGACGTGACAGGCAACTTAAAGAATATACCCATAATGAAATGATAAAGGCTATTTATCTACTTGAGATAAGAGACGTGACGAATGATAGAAATGATATGTCCCTATTGATTGATAAGGGGTAACATGGCAGATGACAGGAGAGGATATGCCCCAATTGAATAATAAGGACAACATGAAAGATGACTAAAAGACAATATAGAGGACATGTTCTCAACGGATTGACAGAAGATGATTTGGACGACATGTTTCTAATGAGGGATCAACCGGAGAAAGATGATTTAAGAAGATAGGCCCATAATGTGGGATAAGGACATAAATGACATAATGATTTGACCAGAATGACTCTTTATTTTTATTTTTTTTTATTTTTGCTCTGACTACTCCAATTGAAGAGATCACCACTTGGTGTTCTTTATTATCTAGACTTTCCTTTGGTTGGGAGCTGGTGAAGTGACTGCTGATGCGAGTACAAAAATACCTCAAGTTTTGTTTTGTTCAAATCATGGTGGATTTCATGGTGAAATACAAATGCTTACCAAAATCCATTGATTTTTTATTTTTTTCTTTTTTTTAAACAACTATTTTAGACTTAAACAAGAAAGATGGGAATAGAGAAGTGCACAAATAACATAAATATTTTTTTGCAAAAGGAGAAGATAGTACAAAGTAGAAGAAGAAATACAAAAATGACAGACTTGGACTTTGAACATAGACTCAGACTCAATCTCAGACATGTCAGATTAACTGAGCTTGAAATTTTCCATAACATGCTACTTAGGCAAAGGTAAGGTGGGGTGAGGTGGGATATGTCTTCCACTTTAGTGAAGATACATGTATCATAGTGATGGATTCAGTTTGAAAGGAAGGGTGTGATTGAGGCATGTCAATCTTAGCCTCAAAGATCATGGGGTTCAGATTCTTCATCACTATTTGGATTAGTGGTGGAGAATTCATCTTGAAATGATTCGCTTTGGATGCAATCTTCAATATTTGTAGCAGTTGCAACTAAAGTTTTGAAGGTGGGCAAGTATTGGGTTAACAGATGGGCTTGGTAGGCTGGAAGTAGGTTCTTGACAAGGATGTCCACCTGTTCTTGTTCGGTTGGTATGTTTACCATTTAAGCAATTTTAGCCCTCCACTTTGTAAGGGACATAAAGAAGGATTCATTCGAAAGCTGTTTGGTGGATTCCAAGTCACACTTAGTGACATCCACTTCACTGTTGTAATGATATTGTTTGACAAAAGCATGACAAATATCATCCCATGTATTTTATTGGCTCTTGTCTAGTGAAAGAAACCATCTCATGGCAAGAACGGTTAGTGATTGTTGGAACAGTTGAGCAAAGAGTTCATTGTTAAGTCTCAAAAGCTGCATTGCCCCGACATATATCTTCAAATGAGTCTTGGGGCAAGTATTTCTATCAAATCTTTCAAGTTCAGGCATTTTGAATTTGGGTGGAAGCTTAGAATCAGGAAACAAGGCTAAGTTGTCCACATCAATTAGGTCATTACAGTGCTTTAAGAACTTTATGGCTTTCTTAATTGCTTCAAATTTTTTCGTGAGTATCTTGATATCTGGATAGGAGAATACTTCCTTACCCTGAAAAGGATTCAAGGGAGAGGAAGGGCTAGAATGGGTAAAGGTGTTAAGCACAGAGGTAGTGTAGGCATGGACTTGGACTGGATTAAGGTTAGCCTGATTCAGATTTGGGGTGATCTAGTCTAAAGCTGAGTTTGGGTTAGTCAGGTTAAGGCTAGTTTGATTAATCATGGCTCAGACTTCCTCAATGATGAATTGCCTTTGTTTCTTAAATTGGGCTTGTTGAGCATTCATAATTGCTTAAAAATTCTCCTCTTGTTTCTTAAGAAGACTGGTCACGAGTGCGGTCAAGGTAGCCATGTCAGTTGGGTTAGCCATTGGTACCTTTAAGCAAAACCAAAAGAAGCCAAGTGAGTGGCGGGTGAGGATATTAAAAGATGATGTGAGTAGGGGTATACAGACTTTGAAGGAAAATGATTCCTTATGGTGTTGTGGGTCAACCATCATTGGGCTTTGAATATGATAGGCCAAAGGTATTGGGCTTCGAGGATTTGCCAAGGTTTTGGGCTTATAGTAGCTTGTTGGGCCAAAGGTATTGGGCTTTGGGAATTTCCTAAGGTAGGATGGGCCAAGGTTTTGGGCTTAGGATAGCATGTTAAGCCAAATGTATTGGGCTTTGGAAATTTCCTAAGGTAGGATGGGCCAAGATCTTGGGCTTAAGGTTTGTGGATCGAAGGTGATTAGGATAGAGGTGAGTGTTTGACCTTTTTTCGGTTTAAGGTACAACCTAGGCTTGAGATGAATGCATGTTTTTTTGCACATTATGGATGCATGATATGTATGAGAAGAACATTTAATGAATATGCAATTGTGCAAGGCTTTGATTATGGTACATACAACTTAAGGTCAGGTTCTAGGTTCATTATATGAAAATGTAAGGGTGGCTCAGATAGGGTACCCGTCATACTAGAGCAGCAATATACCTAACCACATATGAGTCAAGAAGCCTCATGTGGGTCCAGCACTACGTATATACTCATTACATCTTTAAAATGATTAAAGGATACGTCGCGAGCTGGATGATTTCACTATCGGTAAGCAAACCTAAAAAAGGTTGCCTACTCAATGTTACTTTCTATCCTTTGTTTTCCTAAGAAATTAGGATTTTGGACAAGGAGCCCAAATGTAGTGATGCATGAAAAAAGCTATTTTGAATTAAAATCAAACTTTGTATTTTACCAAAAGTAATCCACTTTTATCCTTTATTTGAAAAAGATTTAATTATCCCCAGTGGAGTCGCCAACTGTGAGGCCTCGCCCAAGCACCGGTTCGGTTTGCTAGGGGATCAAAGTGCTCTTCGAGAGACTCCATGATTGAAACTTGCTATGAGTTCAGAAAATTATGTTTTGCAATTTCTCATTTGTAAAAGGAAGTCGCCACTTTAATTTTACTTATTTTGATTGGGAAAATTAAAGGAAAACCCAAATTAAATTGACTCCAAATTATTTAACTCATCCCATTAGAAAAACACTAATCCGCGAGTGACCAAATAGGACTCGGAGATTAAGTTTTGGTAATAAACAATAATTTTCTTTGGTTTGGTTAAAGGTACAAAATAACTTTTATGTAAAATAGAGTGATTTTCATGTATGGATGAACAGAAATAAAAATGATGAATGAAACAGTTATAAAATGATGCAAAAATTACATGAATGACAATTATAAAGAAATAAATCCTACTTAATTATTACAAAACCAAAAACAAATAAGATAGATAGGATATTTTCTCTAGCCTTTATGAGTATTAGGAAAAGCAAATATTCCCCAACTAATTTAATAGAAAAATAAAGAAAACTTGTAAAAATAAAAAATAAAACAAAGAACACATAAAGCAATAAAAGAAAGAAAAATAAAATATGAAAGCAATTTAATAAAAGAAAGATAAAATATAAATGGGAAAAATATTATTAAAAATATTTTGGAGTTGATGCCTTAAAGGTTGGCATGTCTGCGTATTCCTTTGAATGGAGTATCAAATCCCACGCAGTTCTTCATTCTTGCGAAGGAGGGGTTTTGACAAAAAAGATTGATTTGATTTATTAATTTAATTCAGATTTTAAATTAATAATATTTAGATCTTTTCAGTTTTAGACCTAAAGAAAGGTGGAGGAGGGGAAATTATATATATGAATTTAGAATTTCAAAATGAAAGAGAAAAAGAAATTTTACCTTTGCTTTTTCTTAGTCTTCTCACGAATGGGGCGAGTTTGATTCCAGATCTGAGCTCCATTTTGGATTAGGATTTCCAAAATTAGACCTTAAACAGAAAGGTTAGCTTAAGCAAAACAAATAGTAACAGATTAAAATCAATTATTTTGGTATCCTTCCTCTCTCCCCTTTTAAAACAGCTGGAGGTAGAGTTGAATTTATAGAGGAAGGCAGATTCAGAAGTCACCAGCAGCATGCCGGTCAGATTGGCGGCACAAGAGGCACGAAAATGGTGCCTCATGGGTGGCGCGCTTCTGGTGCCGCCCGACTCAGCTAAGTTCTAGTTCGGTTTTCTGCACGGATCGACCCGGTTCTGCACTGTTTTGGCTCGTTTTTTATCCGATTTGAGCTCAGTTTGATTCTATGGGTTCGTAATTGATAACCGATTGTTTGGAGGTGTGATATTGAGGGTTCACAGATATAATCTTGATATACTTTGATAATTGATATAATATCATGTATAATCTTATAATTTTTTTGCTATCTATATATTATTCAATTAGCATTACTTATATATTATAAATAAAAAAACTAAAAAACTTTGATTATTTCGGTTCAATTCAATTCAGTATAGTTTAGTTCAATTCAGTTCGGATATACATTAAGATCCATAACCGCACCAAAACATTTTACTCGGTCCAGTTTCATTTGGGAAAAGTCAAAAAGTCAACGGTTCTATCCAATTCTGGATATTTTTTGTCTGATTATTCGGTTCAATTCGAAACTTTTAATATCCGTGTTCAATCCTAAGTACAATAGTCAATATTACATATGGGATGGCCCAGCATAAACACAACAGAAACTACTCATTAATGGGTTTTTAAACATGGGCTTGATGCCCATAGCATTACGGCCCAATGGCCTACAATTAAGATAAAATTACAATGTTACCCCTTAGTGTCTCTCTCCATTCTAGATGCTTCTATGGTATCTGCCAAACCCTCCTCCACCTCTTATGACTATGAGACATAAGAATCCACTGGAGAGAAAAAGAGAACCACCGTTGGAAGCATCCAAAATTCCTTGCACTGACCAAACTTTGAGCTTGCCCACCCAGTAAAAGCAGATCTGTGAGCACTAATTCATTGACAAGTCACAAAAACCTTCCTAAATTCCAGCCATAACCATAAGAAGGTTTTGCCCCTGTCATCGGTGATAGAGAACCTCGATACTTGAAGATCTACAATCCAAGATCCAAAACCAAGCTCTCCAACACCTATACCAGCACCTTCTTCTCCCTCCTACTTACTACCTTTTTCGTGCAAATCAACCAAAACATGTAGGTAGTGAGAAGGCCGGACACAATCGAGATAAGGCATGGCATCACAACCATGAGGCAAAAAAAAAAAAAAAATCCAAACTGAAAACGCTGAACCTATATGAAATGGGAGAAAAACTAAAAACACAAAGGCAAAAGGCCATACAACGATAAAATTTACAGCAAAAAGAGACTAATTTTGGGGTCTTCCTCCCTTGACCGGAGCAACAGGAGGTAACCCTCTTCAGAAACCCTAAGAGAAGGGAGGGGCGCTTTAGAAAAAAGTTAAGAGGATTTTTTCAACTCAATCCCCAGAATATGAATATTGTATACCTGATCTCTCTTTAATTATGTATAATATAATATTTATGTTGTTTCTCTTTTTTTTGGCCCATGACCTAACTTTTTTTTATAGTAAAAGTAGGTTAAAAATTGTCATCTCAACACGGATAGAAATTAATTATTATAATTCAATACAAAAAGAAAAAATAAATATAAATAAATTAAATCTCCACCTATTCGACAAAAAATAAATAAATAAATAAATCTTCACCTATAATTTCAAGAGTCAAATTTAAAACTTTTTGGTCGCAGCACCTCACACCAAGAGGAGTCATACATAATGGGTTAATGGGCTCTCCTTAAAATTATTACTTTTAAAAAGCTATATTGCTTTTATAAAGGGTCAACAATCTTTTTTAGTTGGACAAAGGAATTTTATTTTTTAAAAAAATCATTTAAAAGTTCTATCAAATTTATTAAGTTGTGCATTAGACATTAATTAGGATTCAAATTTTATTTATATTAATTTTTTTGTCATAATATTTAAAGAAAAAAATTATTATTAATGAATTTTAATTTAATTGTATACAAAATTAATTACGATAAGTTCATCACAGTCTAATTACATTTTAAAAATAAAATAAAAGAAAAAAAAAAACCTCCAAAGTTGGTCATATTGGTTAATACTATTTATATGGTGATTTTGGGTTGTTCAACAACTACACCAAAAGGAGTTTAGTTTCTTCATGGTTTTGATTACATTTTCCAAAATCCAATTTTGTGGAGGAGCAAACAAAATCTATCAATATTTTATTGTGACAGAGACACCTATCAGCAAGCAATTCACACAGGGAAAAATTGTCCTTGCAGGCTTGCACTCAAGATTTGCTAGTGGAGGCTGTGATCCTGATTCCTGGTCATGGAGATCAATTGCTCAGCGTTAATTACTAGTTGTTTACCTCTCTATGTTTAAGCAAGTAAAAAAAAACTTGAGTAAAAGCTAATAAGACTTTAGTTTAGCGATAAAATAAAGATTGAGTGCACAATTGTAATTCGCCTAATTTTAACCGGTAAGATCAAATTATTTAAAAGTGAGTGTCATAATAAATCAAGTCTTATCAATATCGATATAAATTTCATTTAAAATATAGTTTTTGAGATATGTTACTGTAGGGTTGTAATCGAACTGAGTCGAGCCTGAGTTTTAGTTTGCTCATGCTCGGCTCGATATTTTTTTTTTTTATGAGTTCGAGTTTGGATCAAATTTGAAAATTATATTCAAACTCAATTCGTTTAAACTCGAGCTTGGCACACCAAAATTTTGTTTATAAATTATAATCGATTTAGATTCGAGCTCGGCTCATCAAAAGTTTGTTTATAAATTATAATCGAATTCGATTCGAACTCGACTCGTTAATAAATTATAATTGAGTTAAGTTCGAACTCGACTCATTTTGAAACTCGTTTATAACTTATCAGAATACTCAACTTCCTAAATATTTATTTCTAATAAATTAAATATAATAAAAAAACTTAAAACTAACATAAAAATAAAAACATCCGATTAGTAAAAAAATATTCAATCATAAAATTGAGCATTACATGTATCACAAAAATATTAATTAATAAAAAAGATATTTTGAAAGATTATAATAGTAGATTATATAATAAGGAAATATTAGAAATATTAATTAGAAGTATATATATTTTAGTGAAATTGAATTACTAAAAAATTATAGGAGTATTAAAATATATTTTTTGGAGTACCTAAATAATAATAATAATAATAATAATAATAATCGAATTGTTCACAAGCCTATTAATCGATATGTTCGCGAGTCTGTTCACGAACTTATAATCGAATTGTTCACAAGTCTAATCGAGTTGAGCTTAATTTTACTCAAACTCGATTCGTTTATTTATCGAGTCTTAAAGTAAGGCTCAAGTTTAACTCATTTATAAAATGAATTGAACACGAACGAGATTTTATTGAGCCAAATACCAAGCCACTCACGAACGGCTTGACTCATTTACACCCCTATATTACTGTTAGAATATAAATAAAAATATGGAAATCCCACATTAATTAAAAATGAAAACCTTATAGACTTAATATAAAAATGGACTCTCCAATCTTAATAGCTAGCTTTTAAGTTTGATTCTCTCAAATTTATACTAAAATTTTACATAGTATCAGAATGGTAATCGATTCCGAACTCAAAACATGGATTGGTTAATATATCTAGGTAAATCCGTGGGCTTGCAAAAAAGAATGGAGTTGATCCACTTGGGTCAGCACCTATTTGTCAAGTGACAATTGAGTTTAAAAAAATGAATACTCAATTGTCACTTGAGAGGGAAGTGTTAGAATATAAATAAAAATGTGAAAATCTCACATTGAATAAAAATGAAAACTTTGTATAAAATTCTACAGTTACTCTATTGTTCTTCTTTTTTTTTTAAAAAAAAAAAAAACTATTTTACGCTATTGTTCTTATTGCTCGAGGAGCATACTAATTATTATTTATGTTATTTTTACAATTTTATTTACACTTGATATTATTAATACGTCTTAATATAATATAATAAAATATATTTCTCATTTGTATATATATTATAGCTCATGTGATAAAATATTGTTTACTTTATATGTGGAGTCAATTTTATATGTATTATATTTAGCACTTTTTATGGAATTGTTATATTATGGACCTGGTTCCACCATGTATGGTGGAATCAGGCCCCGCACACACACACACACACGTAGTTTTAGTTTAGTTGAGTTTTTTTTTTTATTAATTTTTTTTCCTTCACACTCACAATTGGTTCCCACTTTTTTTTATTGACAGCTATATTTTATAATTTTAGAATTTTATTTGCTCAAAAAAATTTTCTTTTTGTATTTCATTTATATTTATATTTATATTCTTTTATTTTATTTTATTCTTTTAAAAAATATATTTATATTTTGTGTTA
>CATKHJ010140637.1:0-12722 GCA_949750685.1 Vernicia montana | reverse complement strand
CCCTTCTAGGGCTCTTGGTGACCTTACTGGTATCAAAAAACACTATTCAAGAAAACATGGTGAGAAAAAATGGAAGTGTGAGAAGTGTTCTAAAAGGTATGCTGTTCAATCTGATTGGAAAGCCCATTCTAAGACTTGTGGCACTAGAGAATACAGATGTGACTGTGGCACTCTTTTCTCAAGGTAACAAATAATTTAATTTTTTTTAATTATTCTATGCATTATTGATTCATTCTTTCATTCATTATCGGTATAGACAAAAATACGATGAGAAAAAGGCTTGAAAGAAAGAAAAAGATTTAGGGACTGAGAGTTTTAAAGAATAGAGAGGAATTAAGACTTTAAGAGAAAAAAGGGTCTGGTCTAGTCTGGTCTGGTCCGGTCTGGTCTGGTATTATGCTACTTTCTTTCTTTCTTTTGGATTACTTGTGGACCGTTTTCTTTTCTTTTCTTTTCTTTCTCTCTCTATCTTTCTTTAGCTCTTACACTACACACATATGGCAGAAGGGAATGGTTGCATGTGAGTAATCTGCTGAAACTGCCACGGTGTGAAGGTCTCTCAACAGAAAATCAAGAAAAAGAAGGATTTATAAAGAAAGAAAAGAAAATAAATCTTTCTTTCTTTGTTTCTTGGTTTCTCGATAACAGCGCCGGTCTCTTAATCTGTTTTTCTGTAATTCACGTGTTGTTGTTATAGACTGTGTCAGGAAGGATATTGTTAGTGAGTTTGTTCTCATGTGAAGATATTGTCTTGGGTTTGTTCTCTTCTGGGTTGGCTTACTTCTCCCAGCTATTTCTTCCTCATCAATAACGTTAGGGTTGTGGGGTTTAGATGCTCCCTTCTCTCTTCCCTCTTTCTCTCTTCTCTCACTCTCTAATTTACAGTAACTAAGTAACTCTCCATGGAATCTTACTCTCTCTTCTTTCTCATTTTCATGGCCTGATCATAAAGTTGCTATGGTGGCTGTCATTTAGAATGAATTATAGAGGTTCCTGAGAATGTGGTCATTTATTGAGGACTTTCATATTTATGGAAAATATTCCTCCTAAGGAAAAGAGGTTTTTTTTTTTTAACATTGATTGAAGCTATTAGTTTCTGAAATGGTTTCTGGGTTTTTCATCAAACTAGTAAATAATTCTACTCTTCATTTATTGAACAACCAGTTCTTGATATAGTATTTAAACTTTGATTGATTTATCATTTTCTGTATCTTTCTTTATCTTCGTGATCATTTTCACCTTCTTTGTTTTCTCTACATTAAAAGTACCTAACTATGATTTAATGGTTTATTTTATTATAATTATTGCAGGCGTGATAGTTTCATCACTCATAGGGCTTTCTGTGATGCATTAGCTCAAGAGAGTGCAAGGCATCCTACAAGCTTTAACACCATTGGAACTCATTTTTATGGAAATAACCACATGAGTTTAGGCCTATCTCAAGTGGGTTCCCAAATTCCTCCATTACAAGATCAGAATCATCCATCAAATAATATTTTGCGACTAGGCGGAGCTGGGGCGGCCAAATTCGAGCATATAATCCCTCCTCCACCTAATTCCTCTTCTTTGCCGACAATGCCATCTTCACCGGCCTTTTTCATGTCAGATGCAAATCAAGGTTCATTTTCAAATAAAAACTTTCAAGGGCTTATGCAACTCCCTGATCTTCAAAGCTCCAACAACAATGCCTCCTCTACCAATCTTTTCAATTTTAGCTTCTTTTCAAATAACAACAATACTCCTGGCCGAATGAACAACAATGACAATAATAGTGCCAATTCAAGCAGTACTACAACTACCAACTTGGTAAATTCAAGCTTCTTGAATCCAAATCCAAATCTATATAATATGGGTGATCATGTTAGCTCAGCCGCCGGTCTCCACTCTCTTTATAACACTTCAGTGCAACAAGAAAATATCACTCCACATATGTCTGCCACTGCATTGCTTCAAAAAGCAGCTCAAATGGGTTCAACTACCAGTACCACCACCACCAACACTACTACTTTGCTAAGAGGCCTAGGAGGTTCTTCCTCGTCGACCGGTACTAAATCCGATCACCACCGGCCACCTCTTGTATCTACTAATTTTGGTAGCAGTAGTTTTGGCAATGGAGAAGGCCTAGGAACACAAATAGATAGTGAAAACCAACTCCAAGGGTTAATGAATTCTTTTGCTAATGGTGGTTCTTCCATTTTCGGAGGCGGACATGATAACAGCTTTGGTGGGTTTTCCGGTGGCGGAATATCATTAGAACAGCCTCATAATAGCACAAATTTTAGTAATTTAGAGGAGGCAAAGTTGCATCAAAGTCTTGGAGTATCTGATAAGCTGACTTTAGATTTTCTTGGTGTTGGAGGTATGGTAAGAAACATGGGTGGTGGTCAACATGGCATAAATTTAAGCTCATTGGATACAGAAATAAAGTCAGCACAAGGAAATAAACCATTTTGAAGAAGGGGAGAAATGGAGAAAAGATTATCGCAGTGATAAAAAAAAAGCTAGCATTTGAGAAGAAAACAAAAACGGAAGTGGCAGTTTAGGTATGCATGTTAATTAATTTGTCTTTGTTTAGGGTTTTGTAATTGCAAGAATTAATTACTTTTCAAGAATATTATTAATTACTTAATTTTCATCCTTTCAATTAATCTATTTTTGTGTGTTCTACATCATGTGGTAGCTTAATTAAGTGGAAATCGACCTAAACCCCTCTCTCTCTCTCTCTCTCTCTCTCTCTCTCTCACTTTCTAATCATATATATATACTTCATGGTCACACCTCATTTCTAGAAAAAATATTGCCATTGATAGATGATATTGAAACTTGATGTTCACTTTTAAATAATCTTTATTTTTTTCACTAATTAAAAAACTTAATTTTTTTTTAAGTTAGGGTAGGAATTTCAATCTAGTATTCAAAATGGATGAATCTAATCCAATTGGTAGTTATAAAATCCTAGTAGTTAGTTATGGGATAGAATTTCTCAATAAAAAATTAAAGATTATCAAGATTTAAACTCCTATACTGCTCCTGTATTAAATTAATCATGTAACATATACATATACTACTAGGGTTTTTAAGGCGATTTTTTTTTTTTTTACAAAAGGTTGAAAGATGAAATCTTCAGCCTCAATATTTTAATTTTTTTTTTAAAAAAAAAGACTAAAAAGAAATTCCACTTTGTTCAAAACATGTGCATAGTGTTTTAGTTGAATCACACATATATTTACAAAAAAGACTGAGAGTTCTTTTCAGATCTTTTATTAGGAGTCCACGCAGTTAATAATGAGGACACGCCTGATAGCTCTACTCATGTTTCAGTAAAAGAAAAGAAAGAAAAATAATTTCTTAAAAGAATCTTCATTCTCTAACTACTTCCCAACATACTCGACAAGTTACAATTCTCTTTTTTATTCTTTGTCTAGTTGCAAATTCTTTACTAATTATAATTAATTTGACAGACAGTGCAGGTAAGTAAGATAAAAATTAAAAATAAAAAATAAAAAGAATTTGTTTGAATTGTTAATTAATTGATATATACATCATTAGTGAAATTAATTAAAGAATTTGTTTGCTCACCTAATAAATACCTAACCCTAACATATATTAATTCCTATTAAAAATAATTAATAAAACCCAAAAGTAATTGCAGAATTTAAGGTGTCTTGTTGACATTCTATAGTCATTTTCTTTTCTTTTTCTTCCCAAAACTTATCATTCCAATAGTTGACTACGTTCAAGAAACATGCAGTGTAGCCTCACATTAAACAAGACTATAGCTAGCTAGTATTATATATATATTCTTTTATTTATTTCGAGTATCGAAATTTTTTAAAAGGAATATATAGAATTGTTAGGATTGGAATATTTGACGTTGGGTAATTATTGTTTTGATTTAAAAGAAAATAAGTAAAGAAAAAAAAGGGTTTTAGGATTCTTTTGAAAGATTGTGAGTTGTGTATGGAGATTTTGTTGGGAAGACTGAGACTGACAATGTGGTAGCCAAATATATTGAAATATTCATATTGTGCAGAGAAAAAGCAGCAGGAATTGTTCGTTATTGTAATTATAGTGAAACTCATGTGGCAGCTTTGTCGTAATTCTTGTCTTTTCTTTCTCTTTATGGAATCATCAGTCCGTGACTGTGAAAGTGTGTCAACTATTTTTTTTTTTTTTTTTTTTTAAATTTTAAATCCAATCTCTTTCTCTCTCTCTCTATGTATATATATATATATACACTTTACATATCAATAATAATGATAATAATAATAATAATAATAATAATAATAATACAATATTTCATACATTATATATCTAGCTATTTCCTTATCACTCAATTGACCACAATAATAATTTTTTTGCATGTTCATCTATTGTACTACTACTAATACTACTGCCACCAATGATGCTCACCTAAATTCAAATTTTAGAATATTTGGTTGAAAAAATTTTGATATCATATTAAAAGTTAGTTTCTTTTCCAATAATATTTGAATTCTTAGAATTAATACTTAATTTCGTGATGTGAGAAATAAAGGATTTTTTTTAGGGCATAGTTTCATATATAAGATTAAAGAGCTCTTGAAGCCAAAAGAAAACAAGGAACCTAGGAGAAAGACTACAATGGAAACTCTTAGAGAGGCTAGTACTAACAAACAAACAAAAAAAAAATACTTTAGACAAGAGCCACAAAATCTGAAGGATTTATATATTAACATTTCTATTTATTCTTCTCTCTCTTGAATAAAAATTATTGAACCTAAAAAATATTAATCCTTGGCTTTTACATCTCAAACACAATAGTTTATTATAATCAATAATGAGGGATCTCGAGTTTGAAATCTAGTTTGAATCAAATTTATCAAGAAAAAATCAAATTGATTAAATCTTGACAGTCTTTTTTTTAAAAAAAGGGAAGAGAACTGAGAGAAATTTATCGAGTGTAGTTGTCTTTGTCATCACCTACTATATACAAATTGAACGAATTTCATCTATGTCACTGATGCAATTGGGCATTTCCCATTTCTAAGTGGAGTCTCAATCTTATAGGAAGAGTACACAAAAGTAGATTCTTAGAAACACAATAACGAAAGATTCCCTAATAAGCAAGAAATGATTGTTGTAGAAATCGATCATCACTGCATAATTATATATTTTCATATAAAATACTAAACAAAATTAAGAGATCTCTAATAATTTCTATATATATATATATATATTATTTGTAGAGTTCTTTCAATAATATAATTCTAATAATTTTTTTACAAAAAGGGCTATTTTTGTATTACCCACAACAACAACCAGTGAGAAATATATAGTAATTTATTCCAACAGCACAAAAACACAGATACTAAAAATAAAAAAATAAAAAAAGGCCAAAAACAGTCCATTTAGGGTTGAATACAACTTGACCCACAAATTTTTATTAACTACTTGTTTTAATTTATAGCTATGTAATCAAGTTAATTATAATCACTCTATCACAAAATAAGAATTTGTTCTGAATCTGACCAAGCTAAGGGCCCAATCTGACCTGTTAACTTGTTTAACTTTAACCAAACCAAGCCACCATGCCAAACAAGGTTTTTTTAAACAAAAATGGAAAAGTAAATCATTGTGGTTAGTGGTGCCATCTCAATCTTTAATACTCATTTTCTTGTTTTTGTTATGGTAAAATTTAAATGAGTTACATGATAAGGAGATTATTTGACCTTCTAACAGTAGGAGTTTTCAAATTTTAACCGTTGAAATGGATATTTCTTATCAACTTAATACTATAATATCTCAACTATACATTGGTCTTTTATATAAAGAGTATGGACGAGTAGTATATGTGAAGTGCTATGCTAGAGAATTGTGTATGAATTTTTCGCATTTAAAGTCAAATAAATTCTAAGTGTTGTGATGGATTGAAGTTGAAATGTAAGGAATTTGTGATACTGAAATTCATATAGATTTCCTATTGATCATGTGAATGAATTATGAATGAGTATTGTGATTTTGATTTGAATTGAGGAATTTTTTTGTGTTTTGTGGCCATTAAATGAGTCACGTCCGTTATTTTTGAAATAACGTCCGTGACTTATGTGTTTGTAAGTTAGGGTAGCTACTAGATGATTTTCAAGGCGGTGAACTTCAGAAGTCAAGGCGGTGAACTTCAGAGTCAAGGCAGTGAATAAAGTCAAGACCGTGAGCTATGTGAATAAGTATACGTGAACAGTACAAAGTAACGACAGTGAATAAAGTCAAGGCCGTGACTTTTATCGAGCAGAATTGTCAGCCCAATTTATAAAAGGAAATTTAGCCCAAAAACGTTTATTTATCACTTCTTCAGCCCCAACCATCAATAGAGGAGATAGAAATACTCTTTACCCACCTCTCATAAATTATATAGACCAAGATTAATGCATCTAAATCATGACCCGAGAGATCTAAGTTGAAAAATTAAAGTGTTTTCTTCAAGTTCGAAACTCCATTGTCAAGGTAAGAGTCCTAATTTTTTATTTTCTATTTGGGTCTTGTTTGATTAGGGTTTAATAGTAAGTTATGAGTTTAATGAATGATATTTATGGAATTAAATGCAAGAGAGAAGTTAAACTCATGGAAACCCTAAAATGAGTAAACCCTAGAATAAATCTATATATTTAATGATTAAGAGACAAATATTAATAGAGTTAAGAATTGATGATCTATAGTTAAAATTGAAGAAAGTAAGTTCAATAGTTAAGGTTATATGAACAATGGTTAAGGTTATATGAAATATAATTAAGGTTATATGAAGTATAGTTAATATGTTGAATTGAACATCATGTGTAGGCAAGTGAATCAAGAAGGTGATGAACTATATTGCATGGTAAAGGTGATATGAATATGATTGGAAGCTATAGTGAGTAAAGGTGAGTGAAAAATATACTATTATATTTGTATTTGAATCCTAAAAGCTTAGTGTGCCTTCTTTCATTGATGTGTGACCAAGAATGTAATTTGTTGAATTATAAAATAATTCATATTGTCTCATGGATTATATTGATTATATTGTTTATTTATATGAAGCTTTTGTGTCTATTCAAGTTATATTGGGCCATATACCATTATATGAGACAAGCCTATAATTAATACTTCAAATATGTTAAGCATTGTTAAGTGTTCTTCAAATCTTAAAGATTCTAATAATTGATCATTTGAACTATAAATAATGAAATTCATATTTAAAAGATCTATAAGTATATCTCAATCAAATTATTGATATTTCCTTCATGAGAATCATTTGAGATTCCATAAAAGATCATAAAGTTTATATGTATGTAAATATATACACAACTATTGCTTAAACTACCATTAATATATGATTGTATCAAGAATTGAAAATACCTACTTCTTCACAAAACCCTAAATTATTATATATATATATATATATATATATATATATATATATATATATATATATATATATATATATATATATATATAGTCATGCTAGAAAGCTCCATGGATATTAAAAGAATAATGTAATTGATGTGTATTTAGTAAATACATTGGATAAGAAGGATATGTATGAGTTAATTAATAAATACTATGATATTATTAATGATTATATGATGATCATGTGATGGTAAATTTTGATCTTGGGAATTGCACTGATTGAATGCATAGAATTTTGAGTAGTTGTATGATACAGTTATGGATGATAGATTGGCATGATTTTTTTGAATTTTCAATGGTTTTATGTCTACCTATACTCTATGATCATCGTGACTCAAGAATTGGGTCGTGCTATAAATACTCACTTTTAAATTAACACTACAACATTAGTATTTAGAAGATGACAAAAATTGTCCTCAAGTCGTATCCTTAAAGCATTAGTTAGGTAAGAGATAATTACTTAAATACTTTCGTTTAAAAGAATATTTTTAGTGTAGAAAGTCTCAAATTCAGAATTTTTTGTTGCACCTTCCAGTATGACTATCTTATTATGACTTACGACTTCACTCCAGTCACTAGTCCTACTTTCAGCACAAATTGAATTAGAAAAATCAAAAAGAGTTTATTTGGATATATGGTCATTTGAAATGATTATGAATTAAATTTAAATTTTAAGTGTAAAATTATTAAAAATAGATACAGTATCAAATACTAAATTATTTCAAATGTCTAATTGTTGAAATGGATTCTTATATAAGTATATAGTCTTATATATTGTTAACCCATTAATGCCCAAATTATGGTAATTATGATTAGTCTCTAATTAACTGGTGTCTTAATCTAGTGATAAGTTGAGATTACTTTAAGAGTGGATGTCAGAGTTCGAATCTCACCGATAAAATTAATTGTCAAAAAATAATTAGTCTCTAATTAGATAAATTTTTTTATATATAAATTAATATTTTCAACTTTAGCAATTCATCTGAACAAAAAGATAGTTCTTAATAAAAATAAAAAGATAGTTTTTATAAATTTATAGTTCTTAATAAAAATAAAAAAATATAAATTTATATTTTTGTATTTTATTCATAATTCTTAATTAATTTCTAATAAGTTTTTAAAGCATTTAATTATGATAATTTAAATGATATTAAATGTGTGTAAATTTCTAGAGGTACTTAAAGTAATTTCAATATTATATATATGTTATAATTTCTTAACGTTTAATTTTTACATTTTTTTTTTATTCTTAATATCACTGAAAGGGATTTTAATGAGTGAGTTTTGCTATATGTATTAGCTTATAACAAGATGGAAAACCTCATTCTGGACCTACACAAATTTCCATTAAATTAAAATGAGGAAAAGGAAAAGGAAAAGAAAAAACAGATAAACTACAACGAATATACCGTTAAAAAATTAGAGATCAATCATAAATTTACTGAAAGCACTGTTTTAAATACTATAATTCAAAACAGACAAACTCACTTTTTTCGAAACAAATTCACATGAAATTATAAAATTAATGGATTAAATTAAATTATAAAAAAGAAGGGAGTACATGGGATTGGAATTCCATTGTCTACTTATCCCCAATCTTAATTTATCATTAGACAATGGAAATATATGAGTAAAAATGAGAAGTTATTTTCAGAAGAAAAGAAAGTTATTCTGAGTAGAAAAAGATGCTATTAGAAAAACATATTTGTGACTTGTGAGAAATGAAAAGATAAAGATTGAGGTGTTTTTTGTGTTATTTTTAGATCAAAAAGATAAGATAAGAGATGTTGATATAGAAAACTATGTGATCTTATAAATGTGAGAGTGATCTTATGGGAAGGGTTAAAATTTGACAATATAAAAAATTATGTGTCAATAATATAAAAAGTCACATGTAAATAATTTAGAAGAATCCTATTTAAGTATCAACTTTTATATATATATATACATATAGGGGTGATAGTAGCCATCCTCTCCTTGACTAACCTCATCCTATTTTAAATCCACTAATATTATATATGGAAACTCAAATCTAGGAACTCCTAAAAAGTCCAATCAAATTAGGTTGAATTGACTTAATTAATTATTATTTTTATTTTTTTTGAAAACGAATTAATTAATTTTAAAATCATATAATCTACATAAAAACAGCTAGGTTTTCTTTTTTTGTTTTGCATAACCCGAAACAATATATACAAGAGAGAAAAAATAGTTTGTAATATTAAAAAAAACTTTTTTAATTCTTTACATAAGAAAACATTATAAATAAAATCGCATTTTCTCTTCCAATCTTAATTAATGAACACTAGATAGTAGTTTTAATTACATAAGAAATTATAAAAAATCTTAACTGCCTCTTTTTTTTTTTTTTTTTTTTTTTCTCTCTCTCTCAATTTTTTTTTTTCGTTCTTTGTTTTGAGCGGCTACTAGCTAAAAAAGACGGCGGTAGCCCTATCATTTCACTTTTTTGTAGTTTTTATTTGTTTTAATAAATATAAATATGCTCATTGAAGATTTGTTAGTATTTTATTTGTGTTTTTATTCTCTCTTATGGGAATTGTTTTATTATTCTTCTTTTATGAAAGTATTTATTCTCCAATTTTAGAATTATTATTATCTATATGGAATTGATGTTGAAGATTTCAATGAGAATGATGGATTGAATATTTGTAGTTGTACAATCAAACTCATTTGAAGACATAAAAGTCAAATTGTGGCATGATATAACTGCCGAACGGAATGTGTTTACCGCTGTTATGCCAAGTCAATTGCTATATCAACATAATCGTCTTTCTACTTATGAAGATTATCGTCCTTCGAGTTAGATTCAATAACATAATTTATAATTTGTAAAATTTTATATTTTATTTTCTGTGATCCATGTAATTTATTTTCATGAATGAGAATCATCTCTTCCATCTCAAAAAAAATAAAAATAAAATAATAAACACTAAGATTTGAATCTTATCAAAATTTAAAAAAAAAAACTCCTCTCCAATACTTAAAAAATTAAACATTTTTCAAAAAATTAATTATACATTTAAGTTGCAAAGATGCCCTCTTATTTTTTGTTTATATTATCAATTAAAAGAAAAAATTAGCAGTTTAACTTACAATGAAATGTCAGAGAAAAGCACTAATACAGTAAAAAAAAAAAGAGTAAAATCCAAAAACAATAACAACCAAATAATGACATGAACAACAACAAAAAGAAGAAGACAAAGAAATAAAACTACTCCCAAAACTGTTGAATTGGAAACTCTATTTCCAATAAAATGTATTATTGTTTTCCTTTTTTTTTTCCTTCCCTTTAATTGGTATAAGAAAAAAAAATATACAAAAAAAAATTCAAATACAATAAAGAATATATATACTGTCTATAAGAAGGATGGATGGAGCTTTAGCTTTACAGGTAGGGATGACAAGGATTAGAAGAAAAGAGTGAAGAAGAATAAAATAATGGTTGAAAGAAATATATTGTCAATAAGTACCTCAAAAATCCCCATTTTGTAACTGCTTCTTGTATTATACACAGAATCAAAATTATGCTATATTAATTGTCTCTTTTATTGTGGAAATTAACACCGAATTAGAGTAAAATTGCAGCTAATGATTTGAGAAAATAATAAATATAATTTGGACACACAGATTTTACATAAAAAACCCCAAACAAATTAGGATGAAAAACCACGGGCAAAGATAGAAGAACTCCACTATGAGAAATAATAGGAATTACAACATTCTCTCTAAATTACAAGGAGATAACAACAATAATCTCTCTTGAAAATAGAAGAAAAATAATTTAAATAAAACTCTCTATTTTTCTCTTAATAGAAATTCTCTTTACTTGAGAATTTGGGATACAAATGAAGAAGGAGGGGAAGCCTTTATATAGGCTCCCAAGTGGTTGGTCACAGCTTGCATTGTTGCAAGCTGTGCCACCAACCTTTATAATTTTTCAAGAATTGTGGGCACCGAAATTTCGGTGCCCACATTGTTGACAAATATAACAATCTCCCACTTAAAAATTTGATTGATAATCAATCAATCTTCACACTATTCTTTCTTCCTTGCCATCTCCATGTTGCTTATGTCTCCATCAGATCACTAGAGGATCGACACCAAACAAACTTGTCAGTATTGACTACTTTTGTCATAAAATCTGCTAGGTTGTCTTTAGTATGAATTTTCTGCATATCCAAAGTTCCTTCTTCCACTTTCTCACGAACAAAGTAGTACTGGACTCGAATGTGCTTCGTCTTTGAATGAAAAGCTAGATTCCTTGCCAGATGCAAGGCACTCTGACTGTCACAAAACAGAGAAATATTTTCCTGTTTGTGTTCGAGTTCTTCCATTACTATTTTCAACCATATCGCTTCTTTACTAGTTTGTATAGCTGCTACATATTCTGCTTCTATTGTTGACGTAGCCACAACTGACTGCAGTTTCGAAACCCAACTTACAACTCCGCTAGTAGGAACAAACACATATCCAGTGATGGATTTGCTTTTGTCAAGATCACCTGCATAATCTGAGTCAACATATCCTCTGACAATAAAGTATGATCCTCCATAACATAATGCAACATCTGTGGTCCCTTTAATATATCTCAGAACCCTTTTCACTGTATTCCAATGCTCTCTATCAGGATTCGCCATGTAACAACTAACCACTCCCACTGCTGATGCATACGGTACTCAAGACATCTCCATCCTCTCCGCTTCACTGCTAGGACTCATACTTGAGGATAACTTTAATTTAACAGGAAGTGGGGTTGAAATTGGCTTAGAATCTTGCATATTAAAGCGTCGCAAGATCTTCCTCAAATAATTCTTTTGACAAAGTCAGATCTTCCTATTATTTCTGTCTCGGTGAATTTGCATCCTTAGAATCTTGTTTGCTGATCCCAAGTCCTTCATTTCAAACTCCCTAGCCAACTGAGCCTTCAGATCTTTGATGTGATCTTTGTTGGGGCCTGTTACCAACATGTCATCAATATACAACAGCAAAATAATGAAATCATTATCACCAAACCTCTTGAAATAGGTACAAGGGTCTGCATTTAATCTGTTGTATCCAAGGCTCATGATGAAGGAATCAAATCTCTTATACCAACACCTCGGCACCTGTTTGAGACCGTACAAAGATTTGTTCAACCTGCAAACCAAGTTCTCCTTTCCATGTTCTTCAAATCCTTCTAGTTGGAGCATATAAATTTTTTCTTCAAGATCTCCATGAAGAAAAGCAGTTTTTACATCTAATTGCTCAAGATGTAGGTCAAATGTAGCACACATTGCCAG
>CATKHJ010140544.1:0-15261 GCA_949750685.1 Vernicia montana | reverse complement strand
AGCTCAATGAATAACACTAAATAGCTAAGGCCCATATGTGATATGGAGATAGCTAGTTTAGGGGTTAGAAGATTTAGCAAACACTAAAGCCCATATAATAGATTTAGGGGTTAGAGATTTTCAATAACACTAAGGCTCATATGATGAGTTTAGGGGTTAGAGAAAATCAATATCCCTAAAGGTTATTCATTGGATTTAGGGGTTAGAAATCTTCAAATGACCATAAAGCCCATTTAATGTGGTTTAGGAGTTAGAGAAAATCTATAAACTTAAAGCCCATGAGATGAGTTTAGGGGTTAGAGATTTTCTAACTAAGCTCAAATGGTAATTTCCACTTTAAGGTATAAATGAAATAGTCATTAAACTTAAAGGGTAAAATGGACTTTTTCATTTTTGCCTTAAAGTCAAAAAGCAACTCAATTTCATTTTGGCTTCTTTAAAGTTAACAATTGTTGATAGCTATAAAAAAGGGGTTATGATGATTGTTTTGAGATGTAGAGAGAAAGAATCACTATTCATCATCTTCTTCAAGAAAGGATTAAGAGTTGAGAGAAAAAGAAAAAAAAGAAGTGTTCTTCGTTTTTACTTGTTCTTCAAATCTAATCTTTTGTTCTTTGTGAAAGAACAAAAGTTTCTTGAAAAGACTTGAGTAATCTATAGCAAACAAAAGGAAATCCAAACACTCAAGGTTTGCCAAAGGAAGTTATTGATTTCATTTGGACAACCAAAGAGAGGGAATTAATAAATCCATGGAAACCAAAGGGAG
The DNA here is from genome assembly GCA_949750685.1 of Vernicia montana. Taxonomy (NCBI): domain Eukaryota; kingdom Viridiplantae; phylum Streptophyta; class Magnoliopsida; order Malpighiales; family Euphorbiaceae; genus Vernicia; species Vernicia montana. The sequence goes on along the minus strand of CATKHJ010140544.1, from coordinate 14,495 downwards.
CTTGAAAGATAAAGCTTGGTGTGGAAATTCTAGAGGCTCAACATTTGGGGAGCTCAAAGGAAAAATAAAGAATCAAAGTACTTGGCTTCAAGAGATAATTCAATTACCACTTGCTCTTTCTTTTCTTTACATATGTGTTTTACACATTAATTAAAGAGATTGGTTGAATGTTTATTGGACACAATAATTCGGTGTTGTGAAATTTTAAAATGTTTGAGATTTCACCCACCGAGTAGTTTCCATTGCGCTTGCGCCCAATAATCCTTCAGAGGATTACTATTTGGTTTGAATTTTTTCAAAATAATTTCCATTTGGCACTTGAGTTTAATTTGACTTTCATGCGTTATTTTGCATAATAAAGGCTCCTTGCCTAACTCTAGATTTAGGAAAACTTTTGGATGGTGAGTAGTATTGGCTCGATAACTCTCTTTGAGTATGTTGGGAGATAACGAAAGCATTCCACCCTGCGAGGAATCCCCGATCATTTCAGTGGTGTAACGAGCAATCCATACTGTTGGACCCACAAGAGTCTCTTTGACTCATATGTGGGTAGGTATATCGATACTTTAGTGGGACGGGGACCCTTAAAGCAAGCTACCCTTCACCTTTGTGCATATAGTTGCCTTATCCTTGGACTTTAGGTTCCGTGGACCGTAATAATCAAGATCTTGTGCATATACCCATGAAACCTTTTTGGCATGCATCACGACATAACCATGCATACAAACCTCGCATATAGGTTATGCCTTGAACTAATTCTTATCACCCTGTAAACCAAAGTCGGTGGTCTGTCACCCAAAAAGCACACTCAACCAATAAACCTGGTAAAGGGAATCATTTTTCCCGATATACTATTGCATCAGAATATCCTTTTTCCATTGTAAATTCTTACCCTTTCTTTTCCTTTTCTTTTGAAGGTACCGATGGCCAACCCAATCAATATGGATACCATGAACGCCCTCTTCACCAACCTCCTTAAAAAGCAAAAGGAGAATTTTCAAGCCAGCCTCAACTTTGCCCTCAGTACTCAACAAGCCAATTTCAGCAAAGCTTTAGCCGCCCAACAAACTAATTTCAACCAAACTCTGACTGCTCAACAAGCCAGTTTCAATAATGCATTGGCCTATCTCACTAAAGCCTTGAGCTCTCAAAAGTAGACCATGAACCAAATCAAGTTAAATCTAATGGCTTTAAGTCCTTTGACCACACCCCGTGTTAATCTGACCAGCATCACATTTCCCTATTATGCTAATCAAACCAAGTCAAATTCAATTAATTCAAGTTCCACCGCACTCAATCTTAATCAAACCAACACCGTAGCTCCTCCCATGATCAATCGACCTGACACCTCTTTTTTTTTTACCAATACCACCTTTGGTCCTAATGCTGCAACTATATCAACTCCTATCTTTGGCCTGACCTATGATAAAGAAGTATTCGAAAATGCCACACAACTAATCCCAAACACCCATGCCAACCCAACCCCTGTTATTGATCTAACCAATAATGGAAAAGCTCCTCAAAGTTTCACGTCGCCAAACACTAAAGTTGACATTCCTCTTTCTTTGAACCCTTTTCAAGGAATAGGAACCTCTACCCAGCCAAACATCAAAAGGCCCACAAAATACCCTTGAAGCTCAATACCACTGTGCTCCAACAAGCTCACACAGTTGGGAAAAGATCCAAGAATAGTAACCCTTGTGCTTCCACTTCTATTATCTCCACCAAATAGAAAGATAGAGAGGTAGCTACTATCACCAACCAATAACCCTATAAATCAGAGAGAAGGAAGTTCACTGATTTGGGTATTCCTTTGAGTATAGTTTACAAGATTGCCCTTGAAGCCAACATGGTTAGGCCTCTGGAGTTGAAAGCACCCCCTAGCCATCTATCCAGAAACTACAAGCCTAATGAGTACTGTGAGTACCACCAAGGAGCTGGGCACGAAACTGACATGTGCAAGAGTTTAAAGTATCGAATCCAAGATCTCATTGACGATGGAGATATCCTCCCTCCAGAACCCATACCCAATGTGCCTATCAACCTTAGGGATATTATCAATTCCCTCAAATTTGAAAAATTAAGCGGACCTACCCAGTGACCAACACTTTGAGGAGAACATTGGCCTAGTTGACGTGCCCTTGTTCGAGTTCTACAATCAAGTTGAGTCCAGTCAATCCTGAGTCCGAGTCAGAGTCTGTCGAGTCTTGTGCTTCTTTCTCTCCTTTTGAGTCCCTAATTGTCCAAAGTCAGAGTTAGAGTGGTAATGCGTTTCTCTCCTTTTGGGTCTGTAATCAACTAAGAGTCAGAATCTGCTGAGTCTTGTTTTTCCTTTGAGTCTGTAATTAACCTTCTTAGTTCTCTTTGAATTTCGGTACTACTCATAATGAAAAGTTTGAATTTTTCATCTTACATATCATGTGTTTTCTTTTTTAATCCAACTTGAATGATACACCAAAAAAAAATTAAAAAAATCAATGAATCAATAAATAAAATAAAATAAAATAAATGAATGAAAAAGGCAAAAAGAATCAATTATGGCATAGGGGAGAAAACCAAAGATCACATACATTGTATTTGCATATCATGACAGGCAGGCATTAATCAAAAGGGCTCGTGGTTTCTTAGACTGTTTTGCGTAGGAACCAAAGACATGGTAAGGATAGACCCAAAACATTGCGATTCACAAGATTCCGGCCCACAAGCAAGAGCGGCAGAGAATGAAAGCAGAGTAAATCAAATGATATCATAACTAGCTGAATGTCACCGATGAAAAGAGAATGGATGCTTTGTACAAGATTCAAGATTATCAATAGAAGTTAGCCAGAAACTTCAACAAAAGGTGAAAAATAGAGGTTTGCAAGAAGAGAATCTTGTCCTAAATGTAATTCGAGCTCCCGTGCAGACCTAAAAGGAAGGTTCAGACCAAATTAAGCTGGACCATGCATACTGAAGAAAAATATATCCAACGGAGGCATCACCCTCATGAACGTGGACGAGAACAAATCCCCCAAACCTTGCAATATGGACCAACTAAAGAGATACTTTGTCTGAATGTAGTGTCTATAGATAGTTTCTTTATCTTCAAAGCATTGTAATTAGAACTATGTGGACCTGATTCTCCTTAAAAGAAAATGACAGAAAAATGATGTAAGGGATACGTAGGCAGCCCGACTTGGGTGCGGTCCAAATTATAGTACAAAATATTTTGGTTCACGTGACAAAAGCGTCTCATTATCATTCCCTATGTGCCTAATGCATCACTCATTTGATTCTTTTTGCCTAAACAAAAAAAAAATAATAGTAATAAAAAGAAAATGCTCGCCAAGCTGAAAACCAGAAAAGGCAACTAGGGTAGAAGTTAGAGCTAAAAACAAATGTGTCATTCAAATTCTATTCTAAGTCATGTCAAAATCCATTTTTCATATTCATGGGTAGTCTGTTTCATCTCGATCAAGTGTGTCTAAAGTTCGAGTCTATCAGGACAGTCTAAATAACTCATCCTCTTTTGACAATTATTCATTTTTCTTCCTAAAGCAGTCAAACAACTCTGCCCATCTTGAGGTCATCTTCCTTTGTGTCAGACTTTTCTTTCATTGAAGAATCACAAAAGATGAAGAAAGTTTTCAGAGTTAAATAATCCAAAGTAAAGTTGCCCTTGTCTCTCATTAGGGGCACAACCATCAAAGTCATTCACATTCTTTCGAGTCACCTTCGGTCAGTCTGTCATCCCTTATCTGGGGCATGATTTCTAAGTTGTGTCTTCCTATCAAAGTACTCAAGTCACCAAAAGACCCAAACCATTTGGCTCCCTTGCATTCCAAAAAAGTCCATCTCGACCTTTGTGCCAATCACATTGAATCCTAAAAGCACCATCCCCAAGAGCCTTTCTAGCCTAGATAATGCATTATTTCCTTTCTATGAATCATTGTAAGAAAACCACAAAGCTCAAGCTACCTGGCAGAACAAGAATCTACCAAACCTCTCGCAGAATCCACGTCACCTAAGCCATTTGTGGAAAGCCTACCTCTCATTTCCAAAGCCCCAACTCCTTGATGAAACCAAGCCACCAGAAAGGTCCCACCATAGACCAAAATCAAAGAATATCCCTCTCACTATTCAAAAAGAGTCCAATCTCCAAAACCCAAGACCTAGGTTGCCTAACAAATAGGTCAATCCTTTTAAATTAGAATCAACCAAATCTCTTCACTAAGGGTCCTCCACCTGATCAGTTAAGCCAAAGGGTCCTCCACCCGATCAGCCAAGCCAAAGGATCCTCCATCCGATTAGCCAAGTCAAAGGATCCTCTACCCGATCAGCCAAGTCAAGAGGGTTCACCCAATCGATTAAATCTTATCTCTCGAGCCGACTCGCCATAGGCCGAGGCTCTCTCCTCTTTTCAAAAAATTTCTCAGTCTGACTCTCCATAGGTCAAGGCTTTCCTCTTTTCATAATCTTTTCCAAATCTCTCGAGCCGACTCGCCATAGGTCGAGACTCCCTTTCCCATCCTCCTTTATCTTGGAATCACCTACACCCATCACCCAGAAATATCTAAACACTCACCTAGACATCAAGCTGGTCTCTTTTTCCATCTTCCTAAAATCACCTTTCAGACAACCAATCATTGGTTCAAGGTATCTAGTTTTGCATAAACACCTTTCTGCTTAGGGTTTAGATTACCTATCATGGTCATCACTCAGAAATATGACAGATTTGTCAGACCTTCCTAAGACAACCTTAGGAGTCTACTAAAGAATCATTTCGCAACATACAAGCCACTTTGTTCCAAGATCATTACATGCAAATTACATTCATAACATACACAGAGCAAACTCGTGAATCCACCTTCTTGTATCCATGCAATCATCCACTACATACATCATCAAGTTAAGCAAAAGATCCATAAATCTCAAAACATGCATACATAAACATGCATCATCAATACACAAACATACTTGTATGTGCGGTTATCCGCAGTCATACACCATCATGGATAAGCCGAGCTAATGGCCTCTCTTCCTCGGAGTTGATCGACATATTTATGAAATTGACTGGTACCTTTTCAAAGATGACTGAAATCTCTCAAATCGGACACCTTCCCGACTCTGACCGCGTTAACAATCTTTCACTAGACTCTGACCATGGTAACAATCTTTCACCTAATTGAAACCTCTCGAGCCCACTCGTCATAGGCCAAGGCTCTCATCTTTTCAGAATCTCTTGAGCTGACTTGCCATAGGCCGAGGCTCCCCTATTTTCAAAATCTCTTGAGCCGATTCGCCATAGGCCAAGGTTCTTCTCTTTTCAGAATCTCTTGAGCCGACTCGCCATAGGTCGAGGCTCTCCTATTTTCAAAAATCTCTCGAGCTGACTTGCCAAAAGCCGAGGCTCTCCTCTTTTTAGAATTTATTGAGCCGACTCGTCATAGGCCGATGCTTTCCTATTTTCAAAATCTCTCGAGCTGACTCACCATAGGCCGAGGCTCTCCTATTTTCAAAATATCTCGAGCCGACTCGCCATAGGTCGAAGCTCTCCTTTCACTAAAATTATCTTATCAAAATCAATCATTCACCCAAAAATGTCTAAAAACAATCATCTAGACATCCTTCTGGTTCGTTCCCCCACCTTTTTAACCAAGTTAGCCCCATCCTTCACCCAAAAAATATCTAGCCACTAGCCTAGATATCCCTTTGGTTTCTCTTTCCGCTTCCATTTATCAAGTCAAGTCTCCACCCATAAATGTTTAGGAACAATTGCTTAAACATTCATGTGGTTCATTTTGCCATCGTCCCTTTTTAATTATGTCTCTCACCCAAACATGTTCAAGCACTGATCTAGACATCACTTTGGTTCCTTATACCATCCTTTTACAACCATCCCTCTCACCCAAACATATCCAAGCACTGACTTAGACATCACTTTGGTTCCTTATACCATCCCTTTTCAACCATCATTCTCACCCAAACATGTCCAAACACTGACCTAGACATCACTTTGGTTCCTTGTACCATCCCTTCTCTCGAGTTCACTATTCTCATAATCGCCTTATAGGTAAGACAATTTTGATGAGGGGGCAACTGTGAACCCTCAATTTTGCACCCTTAAGATGTTGCCGTAACTTGACACATGCTAAATTTCATGCGCTACGCAAAGCTGGTACGACGATCCCGCTAATAGGTTAGCGGGCAGGGGTCAAGACGGCAGTATCCCCGAAAGGTAAACGATTTAAATTTTCCAGCACAGACTAGCATCACCTTTTTAATCTTGACCTGACTTTCTGTACCAAATAATATTTTTTCAAAACTGACTGCCAAAATATCCGATAATTAATTTCGGATCCACCGCCACTGACCGGTAAATTTTTCGACTTCAAAATACCCCGAAAACTGACCCGAAAGTTTCAAAAACTGAAAAAAGCCTGCTTTTACTATCGTTCGTCGGAGCCCCTGGTAGAGCCGCTAGCCTCCCATCGGTTGCCGCCAATCCTTCCAGCAGCGCGGCCAAGTCTTCAGTTTTCCTGACTTACTGACGTTAGTCTCACCACGTCAGCAGCCACCAGAGAGGCCGGCGGAGCCGCCGCGCTGCCAGGACCTCCGGTGGCTGGTCCCCCTCCTGCCCTGAAAATTCCATTTTTACTCCATTTTCAATCCTTTTTTTAGCCCTTTTAATCCCATTCTTTTGGTCTTTTCACACTTTCTCTTCTCAAACTATCCTCACCTCACTTTGCCTATAAATACTATCCTCCCCTCCTTCATTTTCTTCACCCATTGAGCACTTGTTGATTGCTATCCACTTGCTCTTTTCTCTTTCTCTCTCTAATTATTTTTTACACTCATTTTAGTTAATCATCCTAATTAATTAAAATTAATTAATTAAAGTTCTTTTAATTAATTAATCTTAATTAATCTCCAACTCAATTTGATTAATTAATTAATCCTTTTAATTAATTAAAGTTGGGTAATTAAGCAACCAAAGTATCAAATTAATCTTTTTTTTTAAACCATCATCGTTCTTCGAAACGGAACTCCGCTCCGGCAAAACCAGTCTCCCACCATACAAACCCATAAAGAAGGTATAATCTCTTACCCTTACTCAAACTCCAAATCAAATCAAACCAATCAAATCTGACTGATCCCTAAACCCCTCCACCTCACAATGGAATGAACTACATGGGTTTTGATCCCCATTCAATGGAGTACATAGGCAAGCTTGGAATCTAAGTCTAAGTTTCAAATCCAAATCTCAATCAATTCCCTTCCCCTTTTATTTTCCATATAAAATGTAAATTTATACTTCTCTTGTAAATTTTAATTAATGCAATTAGTTGATTATTTTTGGAGTTAAAGAGTGATTTGTGGTTCTCCTAGAATCCATAAGGACTAGAGAGAACACTCTCCTTAACTTCTGGATGCCTTTAAATATTTGCTCTTTATTTTCTCATATATCTCATAATTATGCCATGCTCATAAATCGTCATCAATACTTGTTACCCATGAAATCAATTTTCAAGTCAAATTAAATCAAAGAGCCAAATCGAGATTATTTAAAACCAAAAAATCTAGTCCCCGAGCTCAACTTGGTTCAATGACTAGTGACTTTATCCTTGGGTAAATTAATCAAAGATTAATAAATTGGAGTCAAATTGAGTTTTTCCTTAATTTTTCCTTTTAAATAAATTAGGGTGGCGACTTTTGAATCTTTTTCAAAATTCAAATTAATTTTCTGAGGCGATAGCCGTTACCAATCGTGAGCACCGAAACTCGTACCTTAACTCCCTTAAAAATCGCTTCGCCTTTCTTTAAGGCATTTTTCCGAGCGAGGCCTCACAGTACTTAGGCCGAAGGCCATCAATGAAGTAACAAGTAGGCCAAAGGCCATTAACGAGATAACAAGTAAGCCAAAGACCATCAATGAAATAATAGGTAGGTCAAAGGCCATCAAGTATGACCATAGCATAGAGATTTGAATATCATTGGTTATTCAGGATTTATATGCAATGAGAGCTAGGGCTTTCAATAATTTATATACTGAATGAATGGTGATTCAAGGGCAAATGCCCATACCATATTAAAATATTACATACTCACCTCTTCTTTTTTGCTTCAATATAGCATCTAGCACAAATAGTACATACATTCCTTTACTTCCTTGACTTAACCTTTAGGTTCTACAACAAATTATACCATATAAGTTATACTTTGATCATCATCAAATAATTCACTTAATTATCCTATTTTAATTCTAATACTAGTCCTAATAGGCTTAACCTAATATACACTAACATCAATTATATCAAGTTCAATTTATAGCACACATTTCATATATACATAGCATACAATTTATAGTACACTTATATCCAATGTCATTCAATGGCCGAATAGGCTTAGGAATTGAATTCCAATGCTTTGTTCACTTTCATCAATCTCATTACCATGGTTCAACAAGTTAATTCAAGGATGATTTAGGAACGTAGTCATAATAATTAACACAACATGGCTTGGATGAATCCAAGGATGGCCGAAATTAACTAAAGAGGAAAAAATAAGTTTTAACTCATTCAAAACTCAATTTGGTTCAAAATTTTTTTAATTGGCACTAAATCAAGTAAGATTTATCAATCAATTGAAATTAAACAAATTTGGGCAATAATACCCTAACATGACCGAATCCTATATGAAGGGGAAAAATATGTTTCATTCAATCAAAGTTCAAATCGATTCAAGATTAATGCAATTAAAGCATAAACAAGTAGAATTTATCATTCAATTGAATTAAGTTCATGTTAATTGATAAAATCTTGAGGTAATCACACTAAAGAAAGAGGAAAGTTTAAAATTCTTCACTCAATCTTTAAATTAATTTTCGAATCATTCAATTGACATATTATCAAGCTTGAATCCTTATTCAAAACACAAAACAAACATTGGATGGAGAATTTCTATTTTGGCTAAACCATATAGCTAAGTAACTCTAGATTTTTAATCATCTCTTTTTATTTGCTTTCACATGTTTAAACTATCATCTTAAGCTTAATCATCATTTCATTAAGGTTGAAAGTAAACAAAATTCTCTCCTTATACTAGCTAGGTTGGCCGAAGCATATGGAGAAGAAAAGAGAAAGGAAACTTTCAACAATTCAAAAAATAATTCAAAACTCAAGCTTAGGATAGAGAAAGGAACAAGTTTGATTAAGAACTCGCTTTGAAATTCCTTAATCTTGATTTGGGTTTGAGTGTGCTGAATTTAGAGAGAGTGTGGAGAGTATTTTTAGTTTCTTTTCTTTGTTGTGTAAGCAAATGAGAAGAAAATGACTTAAATATTTGTTTACTTAAAATTGTGTGGTGAATATTGAGTCATGAAATCAAGTGGTGGAGATTAAATCACTAAATCAAATGGTGGAGATTGGTTCTTATCTTTAGAAAATTTGATAAATGTTTATCTTTAAATAAAACATCTAAACTTAATAAACATGTGAGATAATAATACTTTATATAAACAAAAGTTCATGAAGTCAAGTGCGGACCCACATCATTATGTCTTATCTTTAAACATTTTAAGAATAGATAATTAACATAATAAAGATATGTACATTTTCTTTCTAGGCCATGCTTTAGCCAAAACTCACAATGAATAGGGTGGGATCCACTTTCACTTATACAATAATATGTTTATTCACTTCTTTACTTAGTTATTTTGATAAGTTTAGCACTAGAATCATACTTTAGCATTTTTATCATATTCATTCACATTGACATTCAATATTAAATTTATTCATATCCATAATGTTTTTAGCAATCATATAATCATATTGTTCACAATAGAAATTAATTCAAGTTCAAACCAATACAATTAAGCATACCAAACTTAGGTTTGGTCATTCTAGCATAATAAGTTTTATTGTTCTCTTTCTAAGTTTTCACATTTGATATTCAATAGTTAGGGGAGTTGAGGGTGTTATATATGGCTACTAATGAAAATCTCAATCGGGCTAGAGAACTCAATTACAGAGAAAAGGGAAAAAATGAAAATGAGAAATTGCATATGTAAAAAGGGGCACTTTTGAAAATCTAAACCTAAAAATGTATAGCGTTAAAAGATAAAAGGGTATTTTTGAAAAAAAAAATGAAAAAAATTATATTTGGTGTACTTTCCTCTTAATTAATGGAACCATATTTTAAGGGGAATCTATAATAATAAAATAATAATAATAATAATAATAATAATTCTTAGTAAGTCTAGTAAAAAACCACCACAGCGAAATTGAGACGAAATTGAGGTTGTAATCTCGTAGATAATTTTCAGCCATAAGTTGGAAATTGATATATCCATATCACCACACGATTCTCACAAATTTTGTGAATTTATTTAATGATATAATATTCTGTTTACATTGTGTTTGTAATAAGTGGTATTAAGAATTTGATATTTGTATTATATATAATATTTTTTTAAAAAAAATAAAATAATAAAACTAATAGCAATCTTAATAAATATTTTTGATTAATAAAAAATTCAATTGAAATTAAAAACTGTAATTTTATAATTTTAATATATATATATATATATATATACTCATTCACTGTACCTAGATATGCATTCATGTGCATGAACCCTCACTCTTTAATTTTGGTTAAAAATAATAACCTATATAAAAGATTTACCAATTTGAAAAATAATTTCCTTATTTTAATTTAAAAACTTTTAAAAAATTTAATTAACAAAATGAGGTACGAATACTTTTCTTTCTTTTTTTTTTTTCCAAAAAAAAAATTGGTATTATATATGAACTTGAAATCCAGAAAAATACAATAAACTTAGTACACAGAGAGATTCATATAAAAGCATTACATGTAGATTAAGAGTCCAAAATAACTTACCCATAAAAAGATTCTTTGACTGTAGGTTGAAAGCCAAAAAAAAAATAAGTTTATAAAAAAAACCCAAAAAGGTACGAATACTTTTCAACTCTTTAGAAATTTTCTTCATGCATATTAGGTATGATTTATAGTCTCCATCAATTTTGAAAAATGGAAATGATTTATTCTCCATCAATTTATGGAGATCGAGCTTAAACAAAGAGGTAGTATTAGGAAGAGATATATCCTTTATATATATATATATATATATATATATATATATATATAAATTATAGTATTAGGAAGAGAATTTAACATATAAATATTAACTTCTAAATGAAGCTAAGCTTGGCAAGTTGGCATGGACATATATTCAAATATCAAGTACAATAATGTGAGAAAATAGGAGGTGACAATTGGCAACCAATTTGCAGCTAGGTGATTGTGATATATACTATACACATTCGTATAAAATTCATGCATGGTCATCACCACTAAGAATTTCCAGTCAAAAAAAATTGGCAGCTAGGTGATTGTGATATATACACATTCGTATAAAATTCATGCATGGTCATCATCACTAAGAATTTCCAGTCAAAAAAATTTCTGAATGAAATTTCCTGTCAATTTCATTGCAGACAAAAATTATTCCAAAATTTTCTTAATACCTATGAGCTAAGTCATCACCTATGTACATGGTTTTAAAAAAAGGTACAGTGAATCGTATTGGTATCGAAATCGATATAATAGAATCAGATTGAATCGATAACCGTTATTGTGAATTTTAAAAAATATTAACAAATTGATTCAAATCAACAAGAAATAAATTATAACTTTCAAAATATAATATATTAAATTAATAAACACTTAAATAAGCATAATTTAGACTATAAAAATTTAAATTACATAACATATTTATGAATAATGCATAATAACAATAATTAAGTTACATAAATTTTTAATAAAATATTATCTTGACTTAAAAAATACATTTTTTTTATATAAATCAATCTTATTTTTTTAATTTATGAGGGGAAAAATCACGTTATTCAAAATGAATAAAGTGATAAAAAAATCTCTCCCTATTCTAAGTAAATAAGGTAATATTAAAAAATAAATAGATTACAAGATTGACTAATCACTACCAAAAAGAGTCTCGTAGAGGATCTTGATTGTTTTGCCCGCTATTAAACTCATTTGCGTTTTGGTTGTTCACTCCAGATGAAAAGACATCAAACAATAATTATTGAGTTTCATCCAATGCATTTATTTTATAGCCTTGATAAGCACTACATGTCTTTGTCTCTGTCTCATATATGGTAGAGGGTGGTGGATATGGTTGACCCCAATTATCGTTTGGATATCTAGAATATGATATGAGAACAAATGAGTTTAGATATGGGAACAAAAGAAAAAAAACTCTTATATAAATAATGTAAAAAATAATATACCAATAATTTACTCTAATAAAATAGAAAAAAAATAAAATATTAGTCTTTTTTAACAATATATTCATAATTTACATTAATAAAATAAAAATTTTTAAATAATAATAATAATAATTTTTTTGTATTGATACGTCACAATCGTATCGCTTTATAACGGTCATATCAACGTGTATCAGGTGATTCAATACCAATTCAAAACTAATTCCCACTTGCCCATATGTAATGCCCATATAACGTATCGAACCCCTAAAAAACTGATACGAAACGGTCGATACGTAACATTTCGGCCATTAATTAATACCCTACCTATATATATAGATTTTTAAAGTAAGGTGATGGATCTCTTCTGTTTGGACCTGAGCTTGAGACAACTTCTTGGACTTGCAAGACGAGAGAACAAGCATCAAAGTGCCAAGCTTGTACTTGGCAAGACTTCCGATATCTAAGTCAGTGGTTTGTTTCTTAGAGTTTTTAAGAAAAAAAGATTATCTACCTTGAGAAAATATTCTAGTGAAAGAAAGAGATGAGAAGTTGTAGAATGAAACTTAAAATAGTGATACGTGAGAATGTTTGTCTTATACCATGTGTACCAATAGGAAAATGAGTTGGTAGTTACACAAATACTTTCTTCTCATTGGTGTGCAGGGGGTTTCGCCAAGATAGGGCGAATAAGGTCCTGAAGTGTTAGCATCCTGCTATTGCGCCGCCTGTCTCATTTTAGGTTGCGCCTTGGCTGGATGTCAAGATCAGGCAATTTGTCATGTCTTGGTGTGCCAATGGTTGACATATTCTGAATTATAAGTATTGATTACCATACAATATGACATAACTGAGCATGTAAGGGACTTTAGCTCAACCTAGTGAGGTTGGCTTGGACTAGGGAGCAAAGATCTCATAAAGGGGCTCGATCTAGCGAAGGAGCGTCTTAGCGAGGTACCTTCAGAAGGATAGCTTGTCCTAGACTGTAATACCCTAAGTTCATATGTGCATCCTTTTGATCATGTGTATGAGTTATGAGTTGAATATCATGTGTAGATATGATCTATGAGTTGTATGTTACTGTGAACCCTCAATTTTGCACCTTCATAATGTTGCCGCAGCTTGATACATGCTGAATTTCATATGTTACGCAGAGTTGGTACAACGGTCCTGCTACTGACCGGTATTAGCTTTCAGGCATCATACTACAAGGATAATTAATTTCGGATCCACCAACACTGACCGGTAATTTTTCAGACCTCATAATACCCTAGAAACTGATCTGGAAGCCTCGAAAACTGATCCGAAAAATCTCAAAAATTGAGCCGATGGAAGGACAGGCACGAAAATCGAGCGCCACAAGGGCATCCGCGAGATGATCTCGTGGCACTGCAGAGCGCCTGCGCACGTTCGCAAGGCATTCTCGCGGCAGCCGTGAGATGTCCTCATGGACGCGCAAAGATAGCCACGGCTGTTCTTGCGGATTTGTGCATATCTGCTGACACGCACCGTACTGACACGTGTCAGATGCGTTAGTACGATGCTGGCACGTCCACGAAGCGCTTTGGCAGCCATCCGCAAATCCGCAATTCCCCCTTGTGGTTGTATCCCTGTGCACGAAAATGACCCTTTTGCCCCTGTTTCAGATTACTTTTTCAAGCCCTTTTTGGTCTTTTCACCCATTTTCATTTCCTATAAATAGCCATTCCATTTGTCATTTCAATTTACACCAAGAGTTAATATCGAATTTTCTACTACTACTCTCTCTCTCTCTCTCTCTCTCTCTAATTAATTAAATTCTCTTTGATTTTAATTAATTAATTTTAATTTATCCTCCACTCAATTCGATTAATTAATCACTTTAATTAATTAATCATTTTAATTAATTAAAATTAAGTAATCAATCCTTTTAAATTAATTTTCCTTAAGGTTAATTTAATCAAATTCATCACTCCAAAATGAAACTCTGATCCCGTAAAACGCTCTACCTACAAATCCCAAAAAAGAAGGTATAATCTCTTACCCTCATTCAAACCCCAAATCAAATCAATCCGATCAAATCTAACCGATTTTTAAACTCTTCCACCTCACCATGGAACGAACTACGTGGATTTTGATTCTCATCCAATGGGGTATATAGGCACGCTTGGAATCTAAATCCAAACCTCAAATCCAAATATCAATCAATCCCCTTCCCCTTTTATTTTAATT
>CATKHJ010140461.1:0-15677 GCA_949750685.1 Vernicia montana | reverse complement strand
ACACTTTTAGTGGCAGGCAAGATTTACCTAACAAGTCAAATCTTTTTAACCAAAATTTCAACACTTTTTTTTTTTTTTTTTTTTGAAACAAATTTCAACACTTTTTAATAGTACTGCTTATCTTTATGCTAAAAATGGGATATTTAGAGTTGAGATATTCATTTCATTTATTACTCCTTTTCATTCAAAGTCTTTAAAGTTTTCTTTCTACTAATATTAGAGCATTCATAATTGCATATTTCCATTTGAGATACGCATTCATATCCATAGATTTTATTACCAAAATAAATATTAATCCTTTACCTTACTCTCTTTACACTAATTAATATTGCTCTCTATATAAATCACCTCAAAGTTAATTAAGCTCCACAAGTATAACAACTAAAAACAAATTAACACAAACCATCACTTGCAAAAATTATTAATTAACTTGGGTCTAAGACACATTAATTTAAAAATAATTTTAAATGATGTAATTGTGTTTGACTCAATAAAATTAATTGTGTAATTTTTAGCATAAATGATGATGTGATTAAAAGTAATTATGATATATTTATTTTTTATTATATGATATATTCAAATTATATTAGTTTGCGTTAAATTTTTTTTGACACAATTTGCTTCACCTAATATTTTTTTTTAATTTAATATTTATTTAATAATTAAGATTATAATAAGTTGAATTTACCTTTTAATACTAGTTTTGATTTTCCTTTTTATTATAAGGCTTTGGTCTTTCCTATTTATAATCAATCAAAACTTCCCACAACATACTCTAATATTCCCTCAAGTGGCAATTAAATACTTTTTCACTCAATTATCACTTAATAAGCAGGAGACAGCTAAAGTAAATCAGGCTCATTCTTTTACAAGCACACAAATTCACTTGGTACAACTGGAACTTGCAGTGCTCACCCATCACCATGCGTAGTCCAAAATCATTTTGCGGAATAATATTAATCTTTTTTTTTTCATTTATTATAACTATAATTTTATCTGTAACTTTGGCAACACATTTCATTTTTTTTTTTTTTTTTTTTTGAAAATGGCAACTACTTAACTAAAACGTGATTTTATGAATTGCAACTATATATTCTAAACAGTGAAATTTTCATGAAATTAACAAAAGGAATAAAAAGGAATGTACACACATGACATCAGTTGATTGATTTTTTTTTTTTAAATCAAAAAATCAGAATTTGCATAAAATGAAAAAGTAATAGGATTAGACTACTAAAACTCATCTCGATAGGCTATTATCATATACATTTCATTTTCAAAAGATTTAAAATTCAATGCCCAAGTCTAAATTAACATGCAATTAGACTTAATATTCACTAATCCTGTGTCTTCAAGAAAAAGGGATTTTCTTCTTCTTCTGCTTGTGCTTGTTTTCAGGCAATGATTGTGTGCTTTACTTGCTCATGGAGCTAACCATAGAACGTCAAAATCATTAAACATGATCCGCTGGTATCGCTATCACCTTTCATGTGCAATACAAAATTCCATCACACCGGCTCTAACGCTCCATTATTACTTGTGCCAACCACTTGCATTATGCTTCATACATTAAACTAAGTTTTTATGCACAAAGTCAAGGCTATATATACATAAATGCCTTTTAATTATTAGCCTTTCCTTCATTCAACTTCCAACCTCTCACATGCATCCATTTACAAGAAAAAAAGTCGGTCCATTAAATTATATAAACTAATTAGCTATTAAGTATAATAGAAAATTATAATAACTTAGAGATAAAGTGATCAGCATATATATAGAGCATTTGTACAATCTTTCTTTACAAGTAGACCATATTTTATATTCAAAACATAAGCTTTAGAGACTTCTCCAAATACTTATTTCAGAAAGGAAAATGATTGTAAGCACACATAATCTCTCTCTGTTTTATTTTTCATCCACCATTTTTACTAATTTCATAGCTTTCTTTAATTAATTTAATTCATTGAGAGATTCAGATCATAGAGATGAGAGTACATATGGATTGCACCGGATGTGAAAGCAAGGTAAAAAATGCTCTACAGAAACTAAAAGGTATATTTATCAAATCACGTAATTGATTATGCATTGTTTCTCATATTAATTATTTTTTTTGTGTGTGTTATAAGTCATCTTAATGTTAAATTTCTCTTGTGTATGTACTCAGGTGTAGATGATATTGATATTGATATGGGGTTGCAGAAGGTGACAGTCACAGGATGGGCAGACCAGAAAAAAGTACTTAAAACAGTGCGTAAGACAGGAAGAAGAGCAGAGCTGTGGCAATTACCTTATAATCCAGAGCATCATAGCTACTCCACTCATTATTATGATCAACACCAAGTGAATGGTCCTCTAAACTACCATGCTCCACAGCCTTCCTCTTCTTATAACTACTATAAGCATGGATATGATAGCAGTGATTATGGGTATTATCGTCATCCTGTGCAGTCCTCCATTTTTGGCCACCAGACTGGTGCAGCTTTCAGTGATGAAAACCCTCACGGTTGTTCCATTATGTGATTACTTGTTAATTAGACAGCAAATTGTTTCAATGAGTGTTTAAAAGGAACGGAGCAATAGAGAGCTGAATTTATTGTATGCATTCCTTTACTCCTTTTTTTTGTTTGCTCTTTCTTTATTAGAGAATTGTGCAGACAATAATAAATAGGCAAAAGCTATACCCTCCTCATTTTGCTTTAACCAAAAAGAAATGCTCATGAAAAACCTCTTATTTAACACTTACAATTATTAGGCTAATAGCACAATAGTCCAATGATTGAGTATCCATCAGTAAAAAAAAATCCAATGTACCAAAAAAAATTATGTTGGCTGGGCTGAAGCCAAATGGAGCATTTGAACTTAATTATGGCCTTATGCACTGTGTCATATGTACACAAAATCTACAAAGTTAATATTAGGCCTACAAATTCCAGCACTACTAACAATATAAGGTCATGCAACTGCTATACATAAATTTGGCTTACAAGAACATCAGCCTGCTACTTTCCTAGCTAGGCAGAGATTATTAGAAGAACAAATTTGGCCCATCACGAGTCATTTTCTTCCTTTCCTTGTCATTACACTAACCGTATTGTCCACAGTGACATATGCAACAAAGGTTCACATAATTAATGGTCTGGGATCTTACCTGTTGTACATTGTTGTCAATCCAAAGACACTAATCTTGGCAACCACTTCCTAAGGGTGGGAGAAGATTCCATTTGCATTTTAGGGTGAACATTTTCAGATCAACTCTCTACTTTTGCCAGATGAGATATGCAAAGAGGAAATCAAGATTGTTGATTTCAGTGTCGAAGGTGAAGGTGCAAAGAGTGCTGCTACTGGCAAAGTGGCAAGTGCTTATGGTTGTTGGGAGAAGATGGTTTGTTCTATAACAGTAATAATGCTTCATGGTATAGACATCAGGACTGGTCAAAATGAAACTCTAGTAATAAATCAAGAATCAAGAACAACAATGCAATGGTAATAAAAAGATAAATAGATAAAAAAAACCCTGGTGGGTTTTTGCAGTTTTGCATTGTTCATTCATCGCTTTATAGTGTCTACCATTACCATCTCAAACATTGAGCTAAAAAATATCTACCGCATAAGAAATTGTCTCATGCAAATCCCCATATCAACCATACAAAGTCTAGTTCTAAATTCAAAATTGATTGATTAATTCACAATTTCATATTATGCATGAACAACCTTCACAGATATCATATTACGTATGAAAGAAATTCGGCATAAAAAAGGCATGGTACAGTTACCATAACCAAATGCATAAGCTGCTATGCCTAGAATTAACAGTTGTCCCAAGCACAATACAACAGTAAATTATGAGGTCCGAAATCAGAATCTCAGGTGAGTTTATGAGGAAAAAAAAGGCTAACTCTGTTATGCAATCCATTTATTATTCTGATTGACAAAAAAAAATTGCCTAACAAGTGGTCTCATTATAATCCCCACATTAACAACAATTTTCTAACGCTATATCCTGCTTTAACTATTTATGTACCCATTGTGGACCTTCGACAGATTTGGCTCTCTTTAGTCTTATAAAGAGATCCCTTTTCCCATAAATCTCTGGCATAAAAGGGAGAAACCAAGCAGGACCATCATAGACATGTAATTTGGTCTGGCCACCATGAACTCTACTTGTAGCCAAACTTCTCTTTTTCCTATTTTCTTGATATATTGCATATTTTGCACAATAGAACTAGCACAAAAAGAAATAAAGATTCCTGGTTTTTTCACACATTTGACTAAGAAACTAAGACGTTGAACCAATCAGTATTTTAGTCAATAACATTTAGCTAGGTTAATTGATATCTACACCATCCTATTCCACTTCCATCCAAACAGCCTCAACTCCAAATCTTACATTACAGTGATGATCTTACAAAGAGAAATTCTAGTTTACCTAAACACCAATTGCTCTTCAAAACCACAATGTAAGGCTCCAATAGCAACTCTCATTCAATCCCCTTGTTTTAGAAATCCAGCCAGGGTCATAATTATAATTAAGTGTCCAAAAAACAAGTGAACATTGATGGGAGATACCATAAAAAAATACAATTAATCAAGGTAATTAGCGGCTTCATCTGTTTAACTTGTATAAAATTAAATAAATATATAAAAATAAGTTCCTCAAACAGAGTCTTTCTGGTTTTTCATATCTCACCCAAGACCCAACCTTATGCCCCATCTTCCCTACAAAATCTCCAAAAATATCACCACAACCAAATGAAAACTAAAGGACAAGTTTTATTTATTTATTTTCAATTACCATAGCCATTTAATTAAAAGAAGAAAAAAAGTAATTTTGATTTCTTGAATACCTGAACCGAATAATCTCCCTTGGCAGTCCTTCAGTTTCCGGCCAAATACCCACAAAATACGCTCCGCAAGAAATCGGACTGTGGTTGAAGTCATCATCATTCATCCCTGTCTTTGTCGCCGTAGTAAGCCCATTGTCTGAGCAATAGAGATGGCCGACGGGATGTTGGAGTCACTGGACGACATTCCATTGTCACCGCCGTTTCATTCCGGCGACCTTTCATTATTAAACACGTTGTCGTCGACGGCTTAAACGTTCCAGAAAGGGTAAATGAGGACGTGGGCACATGCCATATGCTCACTTTGCTTAGGTGGTACCTTTGGCAGACGTGGACAATGGCCACGTGTACACATCCTGCTTAGGTGGACCTTTATCTGACATGGACTGTTGCCACGTGGATCTTTTTGCTTATGTGGCAGAACACTGCTGATGTAGACAATAGCCACGTGTACATACCTTGCTCACATGACAACTTGTGCTGATGTGTATTATGACACATGAATATTTTCGCTTATGTGGCAGAATAATGCTTACTAAAGTGAAGTACCGTCACGTTGACTTTTTGCTTATGTGACAGTCCATTGCTAATGTGGGCTATTAACACGTATACATATCTTGTTCACGTGGCAATTTGAACTGATGTGGATTAAAACTATGTGAATCTTTGTTTATTTAGCAGTATTTTGCTAATGGGAGATAAGAATACATACATTTTTTTGCTTACGTGAAAACTTGCGCTGAAGTGGATTTTCTGCCACGTGGATAACTTTTTTGCTTATGTGGCAACATGGTGCTGATGTGTATTATGATATATGGAATTTTTTGCTGATGTGGCAGTGTGTTGCTGATGTGGTTTACTGCCATGTGTACATATGCAGCTTACGTGGCTATATGAGGATGAGGTGGCGTATTGCCATGTGTACATATTGTGCATACGTGGCATTGGACGTGCACAAATATGTTAATGTGGCAGTATGGTACTGGCGTGGTGTAATGCCACGTGTGCCTATGCTTTTGCTGGATAGTAATGTGAAGTGATTATGCGGGTATGATCTTTCAATGTGGTTAACAGCTAATGAGCATGTACGGGCGGATATGCAAATGGCACAGCATTTATGATTATTAAAACGCAGTGGTCGGATGAGAAATGCCCTAATTGTCGTTTACTATCAAAAGATGGTTAATTATACTGCAGCATGTCATAGACGATACAATACAACAGTAGAAAACAAAAACAACTAATAAATGGAATTAGTAATTTACTATTGAATTAGAAAGTAAATTTCAGATTTATGTGGCAGTCTCTTTCAAATTTTTGAATTAGAAATTTTTGGTTCACTCATAATTTCATATTATGTGTTAGAGAAATTATTACACATCAAAAATAAATAACAATATAAAAGATCTTATAACGTGTTAAATCCTTTAACCTTAACACTTAAATTTTAAAATTAGATTTGAGTTCTTTAATATGATATTAGAACTTAATCGATTTAGAAACTACACCCTTATTATGTACTTAACCCGTTGCCAAGCTTCCTATATGCCTAAAAATAACTTTTAGTCTCACTCACAATCCAACAATGAAAAAGAAAAAAGAAAAATTGATCATGAATTTATGAAATGAAAAAAATTTAAACTCTCCTTTTCTATATATTTTTTTAATAATCAGATCATAAACAAGATTGCCTAACAAGTAACAACTAGTGCCATTGTAATTAGCAACACATGTTCTATTGCTAAATCTTACATTAAGGCATCTTCAACCTCAAACTTTATATTTGGTGCAACTTTTACATTAACATAGTGCAATTTCAATACCAACTACTATTTCATCTCTAAATATTACATTAAAAAGAATATTTTTTAAAATATTCTCTTTTTCTTTCGTTTATTTTAATTCTCAAAATTTAAATTAGTTCTCTACTTATTTTTTAAATAGTAATTAATATTAAAAGAATAATATTTAATTACATAATCAACATTTAAGAAAGAAAATAAAATTTTATTAAAAGATTTGAATTTCATATCTGATCCAAATTTACGTGAGTTTTTTCGTAGAGAACAAATTAAAATTATGCAAAAAAGAATTAAAGAACAGGAATATCAAAAAGGACAATAAGGAGAATGATCTCAAGACCGATGATCTTAAGAACAAGGTCAAGGATCTCAATTTAGATGTTTTTGATCAATATTATGATTATCTTTGAGGAACAAGAAATTATCTCCTGAAGTATTAAATCATTGTCTTAGTTTATATTATTTTTTATTTTTTACTCTATGATGTATTTTTAATTTGAGTATTATGAATTGTTAATGTTTGAATGTGTTTTTTAAGAAATTATTTAATCAATTTTTGTTAACATTTTATAGTTAAAATACATTAAAAAAATTAAATTTAAAACAAATTATAGATAAATCTTAATTTAAATTATAACATATTTTAAATTTAAATTAAAAAATTTAATATATATATATATATATATATATATATATATATATATATTACTTTTATTTTATTTTAAATCTATTATACATCTCAAATTATATTTTAAATATATATATAACTATTATCATTAACTTCATTAAAAAAAAATTGTCATATATTATTGCACTAAATTTAATGCAATATTTAGAGTTTCATTGGAGGCCATTTTACACCATTTTTCACATCACAATGGTGTTATAGAGTTGGGTCGGAGATGCCATATGAATTTGTATACCCTGACAGATTTGGCTATCTTTACTCTCATAAAGACTCCCTTTACAGGACCACCATAGAAATATACCATTGAGCCCTGGTTCTACCCAACTTGTTATTTTCTTATTTTCTTGATATTTTGCAAAATAGCTCTGCCACAGAATGAAATAAATGGTCCTGTTTACTGAACTAATTACCATCTTTACATTATCAATGGCTTAGATTCCAACAAGGATTTGTTCATCATACACTGCAAATCTTGAAGGTTGGACAAAATTTTCATAGGCATTTCCATACGAATTGGTGGAGGAACTCTATTTTGGTGTCACATGACATGGGGAAAAAAGGATACAAAGTTCGATGTTTTTAGGCCTAATGAAGAGGGTGAAAAATGTGATGAAAAAGGTATGTGCTACCGGTTAGTAGCACAAACTGGGTTTTATTTTTCTGTTAATGAGTTTGGTTTGGCCATTAGAATTTCAGTTTTCTAAACTAATAATTGCAAGTGCATTTCACTATACAAATGGTTAGTAACCCTCCCTCACAATTATGATTACAAGTACACATCACACGCCATCAAGTTACTCCCAAGTAAATTGTCCGACATTGATAAATTGTCAAATAATGAATTGATTTTACAATTTCACAGCACATGAACTGAAGGGCCAAAACAATAAAAATAAAAAAATCCTCTGTACCATATAGACAAGCACGATGATAACAGCTGAGGATCCACGCTCAGCAGCAATTTTTTCTCGTGTTCATTGTCAAAAGCCTTAAAAGACACCAAATTTTAAAAATTATACCTTGATAAAGACATTCTTGATTACACAACCTAATGGTAATAATTTCCGAAACCACAATGGTGGTAACCAAATAACACATGATCAATCTCAATAATAGCCAGCTCAAAGAATGATAACTAGGCTATAGTTGAACCCAGTTTACAATCTCTTATTATAGCACAGGAAACAAAGTATTGCTAACTGAACTTTAAAAGCAAATGGGGTGGAATAATAATAAAAAACTATCATTAAATAAGCCAGTCAAACCCAGTCATGTAGCAACAACTGAGATGCATGTCCTGCAAGAAAGTCTGTACTAAAAAGACATCTTTACTCTTTGAAATGTTCAAGGCAACAAGTAGAAGATGATAAGACTCCCTTGGTAGTAATTTCAATGCATGTATGGAGTTTATCAGCTAAATTTTTATTTCATGAGAAATGGAACAACACCCAAGTTTTACAAATGAAACTTGGATGAAGATGAGCAAAATGACTCTGAAAATTAAATGTGCACACTGTCAACATAGTGTCACCAGACATCTGGGCGCAGCTCACCAGTTGCTGGGGGCATCCATTTCCCAGAATTGTAGACACTCTCGCCAACTTTCCAACCGGGCACGTCCTTCATTACTTCTGCCTCATACTCAAGATAGTTCTTCCACTCTTTTACAAATCTAATATGAAAAGGCAGGCAAGTAGAAAAACTTGAATACACACACAAACAGGAGGGCTATATCAAGTATGGCAGTGGGAAGGGTTACTACCTTTCATCTTCTTCAGCTTGAAGTACAGGTAATATTGCTCTCCGAGCAGCGTACTTCTCTTCCTTAAGTGCCCTGCACCATGCAAATAATTTACTGATTATGATGTCCCAAATATGTGGGCTAGAAAGACTTAAATACCATACAGTATAAAATAAGATCAGTCTGCCATGACTTGAAAATTGTGCTTCTTTAGAGCTACAAATTTAATCATAAGACTACTAAAGTTTTTTTGCTGGATAGGGCTTAAGCAAAGGAGTCTAATAATTGAGGTTTCCTATAAGGGATGACAACACCTATCACATATACAGCTTTAAGGCCTAGTACACAAATAAAAGACTAAAATAATCAAGGTTTCTTAAAAGAGATGACCACAGCTATCACATGTACAGCTTTAAGGCCAAGCACACAAATAATCCAACCCCTTAACTGCCAATATCTCATACCCATACATTAAACAGATCAAAACATGCACACTGAGTATAAGTATATGATGCCCCTAGCCCCATGATTACATTCTGATTTTGGAATTAAGGAAATCAATGCAAGTAAACATTTCTGCACAAAACACCAAACAAATAAGAGCTAGATAGCCAACAATGCATCTTTGACTTGGAAAAAGATGAGCACTAATTCGAGATTAAATCTTAATTGCATTAGAATTACATCAATCAGCGAGCAGGTGTTCTCTTTGTTTAACTAATAAATGCAAGTTCCAATCAAAGAACATGTCTTTATACTTTGGGAGATTAAGAGATAAAAGCTTCAACATTCAATACATTATTTGCCCTGAGTAAGGCTGGAAAAATTGCTAAGGCCAGCTTGCACTACAACATGTGATTACTCATTATACACAAACAATCATGTCAAACAATGTTCAATAAAAAAACAATTCCCTTTACCACAAGCCTTTGTTAGGCCATTGGAACATTCATCAAGATCGTAAAACCATATATGCATCGATTTGGCAGCTATCAAGTCCACTCCTAATTCACTCAAATTCACCATCCATTGACTTTTCTTTATTCTCTACTCCTAATTTGCTATATTTTGCAATAAATATGCATTAATATCCTCATCCTAGTATGATCACCAAGTTAAAGTGTTTCTAGGCTAACCTACATAAATTTATAACAAAATCATAACATACGAATAGAAAAGGAGCATTCACATTGAAGAATCAAGTGTTAACTCAAAGAGAATAGTTAGCACCATCTCCTATGTTAGCAACCCCTCAAAATTAATGAAGCTAAGACAACTAAAACGACAACTTCAAAACATTTTCCAAGCAATTGAACCACCCATGATATGTGATTTTGCTAAAACAAAGTTTTTTACCTTTGTATTCTTCAGAAGGATTGCACACAAAGGCTAATTAAATAACATGTAGGATTAATCAATCACAAATATGCTTTTCATATGCAAATCTAGTTTCCCTTTCCTTTCATTCCCATCAAACAACACCACATACCCTCCAAGTAACGCAACTATGTAGCCCCATTCTAAGGATGAAGATTCATATCATAAAAAATGATGGTAACTATACCAAGAGAGAACTCGTTAGTAAGACTTGTAATGTTTCTCAAAGAGAGAGTACTAATAGGAGTACAGGACAGACGTAAATCTCTCTCTCTCTCTCTCTCTCATACGCATACACATAAACTCACATGACTGTGTTGCAAGATCTTACAAGGTAGAGCCTCTGAACCAACAACAAAAACACAATATTATAAAGCTAAACTTGTTTTTAAACTTCATCATCCCTACATAACTTTTACTTTTTTGAGTTTGAACAATTATGGCCATCACGCCAACTCTATTATAAAAAATAATTCAATCCTTAACTTTTCCCCAAACCTGTGCTGTGTTGCATGATTTTACAAGGTAGAGCCTCTGAAACAACAACAAAAGGCAGAATATTACAAAGCTAAACTTGTTTATGAACTTCATTATCACTACATAACTTTTACTTTTTAAGTTTAAACAATTATGGTCACCACACCAACTCTATTACATAAATAATTCAATATCCTTAACTTTTTCCCTAACATTTTAAAGCCCAGGAAACAAAACAACTTACTGAAATACAAGTCAACAGTGTGTCCATAAACTTCTCACCAAAATGAAAGAATTCCTTGTCACTGTAGTCCACAAAATTCAATTTGATTTAATATTTGCTTGACTCATGATAATAGTTATTCAGAGTACGTACTAGTTCTGTTCGATTACACACAATGGTCCATCCCACTCAAGCAAAAGGCTGAATAACTTTAAATCTTTAATGCAGAATAGACAAACCAATTATTCATTGAAAAGCATATAAATCAACCTTCAAAAACTCATAATTAATCACTTGTGTTTCATGTGTGTAATGTGTATAGATAAATGACCACAAGATTCTTTGAATTTCTAATGCCTATTTCAAAAATCATAAATAAAATCCAGCAAACCAAAAACCATTCTTATAAACAAATATCAGCCAAAACCTACAGAACATAGCAATTTGATAATACTTATCAGTTATCAGGCTTTCACAATTTCTAGCTCTCAGTTCATATATCAACTATAAAGTCTATCCCTGTCCAAAAAAACACTGTAAGTCTATCACCCAAATGCTAACAGTCAACATCATAATTAAAAGAAAAAATCAATAAAGAAGAAACAAATTTCAAGCTTCAAATTAGTCACATTTGTAGTGTTGAGTAAACAAAACCCAGATGCTTAAAATATTCAAAATACTAAAAAGGAAGAGCAGGAACTAAACTAAGATTAATAACCAAATGAGGATATTAATGTTGATGATGATTCTTTTAAATGTTAAACCCTAATGATCTTTAATCTGATGATACAAACAATGATAACGAGAAAAATTCTACACATTTCCAGTTCTAATTTCAAAAATCAACCAAAATCCACGAGTTATAAACCATCAAAACTCACAAAAACAAACAAAAATCAACAAAATGGTTCTGCTATTTAAAAAAAAAAAAATGACAGACTACTACCTGCGGATCTTGTTGCCCTGACCCACTTGATACATGCCATAGGAGAAGGCGCCAAAAGCAGCGAGGAAGATAGCCACGGTGCTGGGTCCCTTGCTAGGGATTCTCCGGGCATATCGGACCGGAGGGAAGCCACCAGGAGGAGGGCCGTCTTGAAGGATCGGCATATCCTTCACGCTCACCATCCCTGGCTTCTTCCTAATCACAGCCTCCGTCATTTTGGTGTGTAGACAGACTCTCTGTGCCTTTGAATTAGAGTATCAGATTGATGGGTAACAAGGTGAAGTGAAGATTAGAGGAGGTCGATACTCGAAGACGATGGAAATAACTGAAATCCAGTGCTGTTGGGTGTAGCGTAGGAGGATGTGTTCTTAGGGTCCAGTTTGGGGGGGGTAATGCACATGTTAGCATATGTTGCAATGGTGGATTGAATAGGTCACCGACATGTTAGTTTATCACTGCTTTTTATAATTCATTATTTTTTTATAAAAATTATAAAATCCCCTAAATTATCTAAATTGTAAAAATTTATATATTTTGAAGAATATTTATAACCAATTAAATCAAATATATTACCAAAATATATTTAGAAGTAAAATCAAAATCAATGTGTGAGTTGCGCCCGTTCGGTATCATTTTCTGATTATTTGTTTTTGATTTTTTATTTTTATTTTCAAAATATTTTTATATAAATATAAAAAAAATAAAAAATAATAATTTTTTAAAATATTTTTTAATACTTATTTTTTTGAAATTTGAAAAAAAAAAAAAAAACAAAACAAAACAAAAAATCGCAATAATATCAAACACTCTTACTTATTAGTTAGTATTATATTTGAGCCTAACAAATACTAAATCCCTTCTCCAATACTTTAAAAAAAAAAATACTATACTTATGTTAACAATTTTATTTGGTTGGGGAAAAAAAATTAAGGCTCGTTTGATTCCACAGTTGAAAATAGTGTTTGCCAAAGTTCACGAGATCTTAACCGCTGAACTTAAATATTTGGTAACATTTATATTCTATGCATAATGTTTAAATATCTACTTAATTCTTTGGAAAAAAAAAATGTTTAAATATCTAATTGTCAACTATTGAAAAATATAAATAAACATTGATTTTTCTTTAAACATTAAAAATTTTAATTTTTTTTATCCAAACACTAATATATGAGAGAAACTTTTAAATACATTTGATTATAAAAAACATTAATCACAATCATATGAAAAAATCACAACAATAAATATTATTATTTATAAAAATTGAATATTTTTATGGTTTCATATAAAAGCTTATAAAAAACTACATATTTTATTTTGAATAGACAACAATTAATTTAATATTTATGTTTAAAAAATTTAATAATTATATTATACTTAAAAAATATATAATATATATATATTTTTTAGGTAAATAAAATTCTGTAATTTACATATCTTGTTAAATTAGATTTAAAAAATAAATTAAATCAATTTTATTTTCATATACTATTTAATATTAAAAATTTCATGTTCTTATTTAGTAATTTACATTTTAATAACAACTCCAAACTTTGAGTTTCTAATCATTTTAAAATAATTTTAACTCCTAAATACATATAACTAATTGCTAATGCTTAACCTTTAGCCATTGTCCATTAATTTATCAACCATTAAATGTGACAACCAATCACGGGAGAAAAAATATATACTCTATTTATTCATTTCATGATTTTTTATTTGATTTTGTCAAAAAATAATAAATCGAATTTATTTATTGTTTAATTAATTTACAATTAAGTAGTTTTTTTTATATAAGAATTTACAATAAGTAGTTGTTTAATCAATAAAGTGATTTGATATCTAATATTCGAGTTTTATACAATTCATGAAGGACTACAAATGTAACAATAAAAGAAAACTACATTGCATTTTATTAATCAAATTTTATTAATTGCTTTTATCATAAGAACTTAAGAAGTCAATTGAATTGTATTAGCTCTTTCCTTACTAACCAAACAAGCATCACGTAATTTTAAAAAATAATCACGGCCGTTTGTATGTATAATTGTGCATAAATTCTAAAATTAATTGCTATAATTTTTTTTTATCTGCCCTGCTCTAGAATCAAACTGCACAGATTTTGTTTTTGTAAAAAAACCGGGTCAAATGACCTAAAACCTAGAACTACACGGAGGTAAAATATATCATTAATTCATATCTATGTAGCAATGTGGACCAATGGATATTAACTATAATTGGAATGCAGTGAAAAGGGTTTTGAGATATATTAAGGGGACTACAGATGTTGCATTATGTTATGGAGGATCAGACTTTATTGTCAGAGGATATGTTGACTCAGATTATGCAGGTGATCTTGACAAAAGCAAATCCACCACTGGATATGTATTTGTTCTTGCTGGCGGAGTTGTAAGCTGGGTTTCGAAACTGCAGTCAGTTGTGGCTACGTCAACAACAGAAGCAGAATATGTAGCAGCTACACAAGCTAGTAAAGAAGCGGTATGGTTGAAAATGGTAATGAAAGAACTCGGGCACAAACAGGAAAATATTTCTCTGTTTTGTGACAGTCAGAGTGCCTTGCATCTGGCAAGGAATCCAGCTTTTCATTCAAAGACAAAACACATTCGAGTCTAGTACCACTTTGTTCGTAAGAAAGTGGAAGAAGGAATTGTGGATATGCAGAAAGTTCATACCAAAGACAACCTAGCAGATTTTATGACAAAAGCGGTCAATACTGACAAGTTTGTTTGGTGTCGATCCTCTAGTGGCCTGATGGAGACATAACCAACATGGATGGCAAGGTAGAAAGAATAGTGTGAAGATTGATTGATTCTCAATCAAATCTTCAAGTGGGAGATTGTAGTAAAGTCAAAGGTGGGCACCGAATTCGGTGCCCACCATTGACAAAAGAAAAAAAAAAGAGGGGTGGGTGGCTCACCTAAAATGGTGAGCCACCGAAAACAAAGAAATTTTTTCTTTCAAATGTTGTGTGCTGCACAAGCTGTGCAGCACTGAATAGGGGAAAGAAGGGGCAGAGGCTCCTCTATAAATAGAGCTTCTGCCCAATGAATCCTATAATCCAAAATCTCAAATAGAGAGAATTTTTAGTGAGAGAAAAATAGAGAGTTTTATTTAAATTATTTTTCTCCTATTTTCAAGAGAGATTATTGTTGTTATCTCCTTGTGATTTAGAGAGAATATTGTAATTCCTATTATTTCTCATAGTGGAGTTCTTCTATCTTTATCCGTGGTTTTTCACCCTAATTTGTTTGGGGTTTTCCAAATAAAATCTGTGTGTCTAAATTATCTTTATTATTTTCTCAAATTATTAGCTGCAATCTTACTCTAATCCGATGTCAATTTCCGCAACAAGTGGTATCAGAGCTATTGGTTTTAATTTTTCTTGAAAATTAAGAGTATGCTCTGTAGTTGCAATTTTGACAGATCTTCCACATCAGAAAAAAAAAATTTTAGAAAATTATTGATGTGAATACTGAATAGTATTCTGAGTTACTGTGCAATTTGACACTATTCACGGATACGAGTACTGTTTATACATACAGTTACTATTCACGTGAAATAGTG
>CATKHJ010140456.1:0-14467 GCA_949750685.1 Vernicia montana | reverse complement strand
TGCCTAAAGGCCTAAACCTTTGAAAACTTGGGCTCAAACTTGAGCCGGACTTTACAAAGCCGAAAGAGCCCATAAACAACCGACATGTGACCCAAGTGAAATCCAGCAAAACCACGTCGTTTTTAAGATTAACTCCCTAAGCCAACCTCAAAGCAGTCGTCTCCTTCCTTTGCACCATTGTTAGCCCTTGTTTTCGTTAGAAAAGCAGATTGCTTCTGAGAGGACTAAGCATGGGTTATACGAAGGACCAGTTGCTTACGCGCTTGAAGGTTGGCCTCTTTAATCTCTTGGAATGTATATGCATTATTGTATATGGAGTTGCTTTAATTGATAATTACTGAGTTTAATTTCTATCTAATCTAAGGTATTGTGTTATTTGTAGGAGCTTCAAATTGATTTTGGTCAGTATGAACATCCTGCTGTTTTGACTGTTGAAGCACAGGTAAAGTTCGTTTTCAGAAAACTAGGTTATATATATATACATATGCTGATGCAAAAATGGCTTTTATATTAGGCAAAATATGTCGGCGATAAGGGAGGTGGACTCAGTAAAAATTTGTTCTTGAAGGACAAGAAAAGTAGGTTCTATGTTGTTTCTGCTTTGGCAGACACCAAAGTAGATATGAAAGGTAAATATATTTTTCTAAATACTATGTTAATTTTATGTCTTTGTTACATTATACATTTGAGATGTTGCTTCCTCGTTTTGATTTGTGGTTTGCCTAAGTTTGAATATCTGATATTGTTTTTTTAAGGCTGAGCAGTTTTATCTCAAAGGCTTGGTTTAGGAAAAGGAGGTATAAGAATGGCTCCTGAAGAAGCATTGGGTGAGATACTTCAGGTATATGTCTTTGTATTTTATTAGATTCTTGTGACTCCCTTAATTCCTAATATAGTGTACCCATCTTTCAAAAATGGTATATGCTTGAACGCAATCCAAGTCATGGTGCTTCGCAATGCCAATGTTGCTTTAGACTTTGCAAACCTCAATTGATGGATGAATAAACTGACTTATTTATCTAATTTTTTTGTGTAATAATCAAGTGATTTCCTATTTCTTAAAATAAAAGATTATATATTATGTTCCAATATATATGTCTATAGTCTGGAAGTTCAATTGTCATTCACTGTTTGAAATTTTGGGTTTTTGTTTTGCTAGGTTCCACTAGGTTGCGTTACTCCTTTTGCACTCATCAACGAGTCAGCACGGTATGCATCAAATCTTACTTGTTATCAGAATTTTATTTTTTCCTTCTGTCTTTAACACTATGTTTGGGAAAAAAGTCGGGTGGGGAAATTTTTTTTCCCCACATTGTTTGGAAATTTATGGAAAGAGGGGGAAACAAAAGGTGGAGAAAGCCTCTTTCCATTGTTTGAAAAATTGTAGAAAATGAAAAGAAAGGAAAATTTTTAAACTGAAATTACTAATTTGTACAAAAGTTGAAATTTGAAAATCAAATTATGAATGGGCATATAAGTAATTATAACAATAAACACAATTTTCAACATGACTTTCCCCACCTCTCCTCTCCAAATTGGAGAGAACAATTTCTGGTGGTGAATCAAATCACCTGCATTGCATTTCTCCTAAAAATCACCTGTGTTTCCAAACGGGTGAAAATGTCACATTAATTATTTTTTCTTTCCTCACCTTTTCTTTCCCTCACCTTTCTCTTGCTCCCAAACAAAGGGTAAGTCTTGAGTTTTTCCCAATGGATATGCATTTCCAATTCCTTACCTTTGTCCTTGATAACTTGCATGTTTATCTTTTGCCTTGGTTAATCTTGTTCATGTGATGATTTAAATCTTATGTTGATTCTTCTTCTTGCTGATATTGCACATCATTAGTAAAACTGAAAGTTTACAAGAACGAGACATTAGTTTGGTTGGTGTATTTGAATTATGTAGTTGCCCCCTCTATGATCTGAATTCACTAGGGTTATTAGTATATGACATCCATGTTCATTTAATAAAAAAATTAATTAATTAACTTCATTCTTGGTTTGTGCAGGCATGTCTCACTGTTGTTGGATAAAGGATTTACAACACAGGAGCATTGCTTCTTCCATCCATTATCTAATGATATGTCAATTTGTAAGTCTAAAGATTCTTTATTTTTTGTGGGGTCTGTGGTTTGCATAATTTCTCAACATTCTTTTACTTTAAAGTCCATTTAATATTTTTGTTCATCTTGTATTGCTCTTAGTATCTGTGTGAATGTGTAATATTGTTAATTTTAGCCATGTACCTTTGTGTTACCAGCATCTCTTTCATGAGTTGTCTGATGTGTGATGTTCTAATTTTAGTGGTCAAACCAGGCATGCTTTTCCAATATTTTGGAAAATCAGAGAAATATCTGGTGAAGAACTTTAAAAGTTGAAGTTGAAGCTTATCTGTTTACCATTGTTTTTTCAGTCAATGTAATTTTCTTATTAGGCAACACCATATTGCTTTAATTCGTTGAAAATTATGAAATCTTAAAATAAAATATGAACATTGTTTCAGGTGTCAGATTCAGTGAACAATGTGTACACAATACAGAATTAGGGTGGGTATGTTGGGTGCGTTGAACAAATAAATGACTAAATTTAAAATTTGACAATAAAGATGAAGGATGAAAGACAATCGCATGATGAAAGGCCTGTTCCAAGTGTACTCCAAGTATAGTGCAAAATTTTGCCAATACTTTCTATAGCTATCTTATCACTGATTACTGCTGTGTAGCTATGCAGAAGAGAATTTATTTATTCATTTTCTCCCACTTTTCTGCTCAATAAGTTATTTATAAGATGGTGGATTTCCATTAGTTTAGAGGTAAATTAAGCTAGTGTTGAGTTTGAGTATATCAACAATTGTCTCCTAATAAGGTTTAATCTTTGTTGAAAGGTTATAGATAAGGAAAATTATTACTAATGCTATTTCCTAAAAGAGGTTCATTTCTTTGCTGGATGCACTGATGTGCAGTTTCTTGTTTATTTATCTTTTTTGGAAATGAGATTTTGGTTTTTCCTGTATTACAACTGGTTATCTTTTTCTTGTTTATTTTTCATTTTTGGTACATCTATGAATTTTTTTTTTGCCCCCCTTTGTTATTGAAATTCCTTGCATTTATGTAAAAGTATATTTAGGACCTACATTTTATGCAACTTAACGACTGTTAATACCGATTATTTATTCTCACACATTTTTCTCCAGCTATTTATGCTCGTGATCTTGACAAGTTTCTTAAATCAATTGGGAGAGAACCCTCATATGTTGACCTGGAGGTGATTTAGAGTTTTTTTTTTTATTTTTGGTGAATGGTGATTCAGAGTTTAGCTTATTGTATTAATCCACCAAAACAAAGACAGTTTGAATTTACAAAGTAATTTTTTCTTGTAGGCTAATCCACCAGTAGGGAAGGATCAACCTCCTGATCTCGCTGCATTGGTTCCATCTGGTTCCACTGTTCTGTCCGATCCTCCAGAAAAGGCAGTTCCGTTGCAGGGTCAAACTGAAAATTCTGTTTCTGAAGATAAGAAGTCTACAGCTGCAGCAGGTACTCAAATGTGATTTTACTTTTCAATTGTTTGGTAGACTTCTGAAATGGCCTTCCTGATGCTAAAGCCCTTTTATCATTTCTTATTATTTCTCCGTGGAGAGATGTGAAGTGGCTTTAAGAGGAACCCTGATGTTTTAATCCATCTAATAGAATCCTAGGAAGAAGGCCTCTTTTCAATAGCCCTTTTATACTTTATGTTTGCTTATTTCTCTCTCTTTCTACTCTCTCCTAAGGCAATTTTTTATTTCTACTTCTTACTATTTAATCTTTGATTGAGGAATTAATAAGTGTTGACTATTTAAAAATGTGCTAATGATGGAATTGACTAGAAAACAATGAATATTGTCAACGATCATGGAATGGGTTTAACTTGAGTAAAGAATATGGTTATAATAATCATTAGTAAAGCATCAATGAAGATGCATGGCTGCTGGTTAGGGTAAATGTGTAAAATAATTCATGAGGTTGCTACTCAATAATTGAAATGAGAAATAATTCATGAGGTTGCTACTCAATAATTGAAATGAGAATAAGGACTTACATCCTGTGAGCATGGAGCATGATATGATACCAATAAACTTTGAAGGTTTACATGTGCATAGTTACCTGATACAGATTCTTCCGATAATGCATTTTTGTAAAACCATTCTTTCGATGGATTTTCAAAGGATGGCCCTCTTGAAATTAAGAAGATTGTGCAATTGGTAGGCCACTCATTTAAGTTTGTTGAATGTGTTCAGCAAAAATGTTTCATTTTTATGCAAATCAATGTTATTGAAAATGCACTACAGAGAAAAAAGTGGGGACTTTTTTTAATTTTTGTCTTGAGTAGGCTAGTGATTTGACATTTATAAAATTAATCAGATTGACTGAAACAAAATTATATATGTGAATGAATAAAACATGCTATGATTCCTTTCAGGGGGGAAAAAAATGCTCTGAATTTTTTTCTTTTTGAAATTTGAAATTTGATGGCATATTCGTGTAATAACTGCTTATTTACATATGATGGACATTTTGTGTCAACTGAGCTTCTGGATCTTGAGTTTCCATGTGTGAGTTCTAGTTTGTTTATATTCCAGTTTATAATATTCTTTTTCATTGATGTAGTAAAAACTGCCAAGGCATCTGCTACTGTAAAAAATGTGAAAGATAAGTCAGCTGTTGCTGCACATCAGCCAACTTTTTTCTCAGATGCTGAATTACTTGTGGAAGAAATTCTGAATAAAACTTCCAGTGTCTTGCTGTCAGAGGTAATCTCGGTGCTGTACTTTCCTGTTCCAACATCAATGGCATATTTGAGTAAGCTTAAGGACTTTGTCTCTACAGATTAAAGAGGATTCAATCAGGCAACATGGTGAACATCTCGGAACTGTGGTTGCCAGCAGTATAAGAAAGCGTCTTTGCTCGGATTTGAAAAACCTTGCTGTGAGCATTCATCCTTTCTTATTATTATCATTCACTGTCACAGGGCATGGCTTTGAACTTTTAGATAGTTTCTGCCATACTTAATTTTCTTTCTTATGATGACTTTCAGAATTTTGTTAAGCATGGTTTTCTGCTTCTATGATAGGGTCTAGGGCATTCGGTTGTGGTAGCATTTTAATATAAAACCATGGTTAATCCTATGTTAAAGGGTGTTATTTGTTGTAGATAATGTACAAGAACACGGCCTATGCACAGGGGTTTTATGCTGGCACTCACCATCATCCCAAGGGATTATGAACTTGCTACAACGGTTAGATGAATCAACCAAAGAGAACATGAAAGTGAAACAGCATTCAAACATCTGATAACAATTGTATACTTTCCCAGCGCAGCGCATAATTTATACATTTCGAAATTGATTATGGTCGTTTTAAGATTTGTGGTAGCTTCGGCCCTGTGGTTTCTATAGCAACAATGGCTAGCAATCAAAGTGTTGTCAGCACAACAGCCTGACAATGTTTTTTATCGGTGAACTTGAACTATTAGTCCCCTGTTTATGGTTTCTAGCTATATATGTATCATTGACATGAGCTTTATTATTTTCGTATTTATCTCGTGGATCTGATACAATTACCTGGGCTATACCTTGTCCTAATATCAGGCATTTTGCCTACCGACTTCTGTCAATAGGATCTGACACCAGATTGATGATGACAAGTACCTTGGGAAACTGAAATTGGAAATAGACGGTAGAGGTTTTTGTTATTTGTTAGCCATTTTTGAAGCTGATAGGACAATTGAATAGCTCAAAGCATTACACAGTTCCTTGTGTTTGATATAATTATTGCATTATATGCACACTTTTTTACATGAAAGAAATAATAATTTTGTATATCACATTGGAGAAAACAACACTATTGTTCAATTGTTTCACACATAAAAAATTAAAATGGTTTCAAAGTAAGCAAAGCAAGCTTGAGGTAATTTCTCTGATTGCACAATTTTTCAATCCATAAAATGCTGATATAACCTACGAAACCAGCCTACTCCTGCATAAACAAATTCATACCATATGGTTATTATTGCAAGCGATATTAAAGAATGATTTTTCGGATAGTATCTGTGTAGAAAAATCCCTATGTTGATAGTAACATTATAATATACTTAATATATTCTAATGAAATGTAATATAATTAAATGCATTTTTATTTTATATTTCATTTTAGCATACAAAGAATTGAAAATAATGTTCTGTAAAAAAAAAAAAAAAAAAACATACATTGTTACTTGCTATAAATCCTATTTATTTATATATTTTTGTGTTGGACCTGTTCATGCTGATCAAAATTAGATAACATAATTCACAAACAAGACACAGAACATATATGAACAGAACACTATAAATACATGTATTTATGCATTAAACAAACAAATTTTCAGACCATCATCTTTATGAGCATAAAGCATATAATAGAATACAAAGTTGGACCCTTATTTAGTATAAATAAATTATAAAATTCCTTTCTAAATGATAGAATTTGATTTAATTATGTTGAGATTGAATTCGTGAGAGCTAAATAAATATTTTTTATATTTCAAACATGAAAACGTAGAATTTTAAATGAATTTTATAAAATTTAAGGAAATTTATTTATACCAAACAAGGCCTAAAACAAATTAGCTAAGCAAGAATCAAGAATTCAAGATACAAAAAAGTTTTTTATTGGAAAGTTGAGAATTACTATGAACAATAGATCAGTAGAAGGTAAAAATGACATACCAGTAATGCACCAGCTTATACAGGATATCTTTTCCAGAGTGTCCTTCCATGACCATGACTAGTTTATACACTTTACATTCCTAACAAACATATAAAATTGTTTTAGCAATACCAGCTACTTTTTAGGGCTAGGCTAAAGAATATTGCAACAACACCATCTTGGGTTAACATCTGGAAGAATAAAGCCTAATTCAGTTCAATGGATTAAAGAGCAGCTAAAACAATTTTAGGTTACCATCAAACATGATTATATGCTAGAATTTATGTGTTCGGAATGAATCCTAAAGTGAGATTTCATTTGCTTTCCATTATATATAACAACAGACTAAATAGAATGAATATATAGATTTTACTTTGGTTTTTCATATGGCAGATTCTAATAAATGAATTTATTTCTTTACTTAAACAAGAATTGAATTCTATAAGGTTTTCAAACTTCAGAATTTAGTTCATACATTTGAATCATTTGAATGACTACCAAACAAACTGGAAAATTAGAACTAAAACTTTGGTTGTCCATCATCAAGGCAATCAAGAAGGGTGTATTATATGCAGCTTATGTTTTGTTTAATTTTTAATATGATTTTGTTTTTGTTAATTAGGCTCTAATTGGGATTCGAGCTTGCAACTCCCATGTAACCATTAAAGAGAACAAAAAGCTAACACATCAAAGAATTCAATACATAATCAACTTCCAAGCATATATAGAAATCTCCATTTTCCAATGTTAATGCATTATATTACTCCCTTCATTTCTTTTTATCTGTCATTTTTTTTTTTCATAAAAATTAAAAAATAATTAATTACGCTAAATGTGATGACTCTAAATTTCAAGAATAAGATGACTAAATTACCCTTATTAATTATAAACTAATGAATAATATGTGTATTAATTATAAAATAGATGATAATGATAAAATTAAAAAAAAAAAATTAAAAGTCTTATTGATTTTCTATAGTGATAAATATTTTGAAAAAAAAATTCAAATATAATCATATTATATAATTAATTAAAATATAATCCACGTTTTCCAGTAGGATATATTTATAAATAATAATAAATATTTAATAAATTCATTATAATCATTAGGTAATACACATGCATATAGCACATAAATCAAATGATTCAATTTGTTTTATCATGTAATTGCAACCTTAAATTTAAGGAAATTTTTTTTTCACTATAGAGTAAAATTATACTATGAATTTTCATTATTAACTATTGATCATGTATTTAAAACAAATAATCAGAAGACAATTATCTCAAAGTCACACAATCAATAATTTAATTTAGATAATATGAAATATTTTTATCATTTAAATATCATATATATAGTAATAATTAAAATAAATTAAGTTTTAAATAAACCAATATATTTTCTATTTGCAAGCAAAAATTTATATGCACATAAATTTTCATTGACTACAAAATTGATATATTTAGATATTTGATTAAAATAAAATTCATTCTAACATTTAATTAAAATTTATATGATAGCCCAAAAGTATGATGCAATAAAATAAAAGGACAAAAAAAAAAAATCTACAAGTGAAAGTATTAAAAAGAAAAAATGAAAATAGAAAGAAAACATTTATTGGCAAGGGGCACGTGTGCCAACTGCCAACTGCCAAGAAACCACCCAATCCGAAGGGCATTATAGTAAAGTAATTAAAATCAAATAGTAATTATAAAACCTATGACTTTATAACAAATTACAAAAATGCCATATACTATTGAAAAAAAAGGGATATCCTTTAACAAATTTAGGCGATTCTTGCGGAGGAAATCCAAAACTAGAAATGTTGCCACCTCAACTAAAAAACAAAATCTTTAAAGTGATTTGAAAAGCAACTATAATAACTATAAAAGACATTATTTCCTCATCATCAAGCCACACCAAAAACTTTAAAGTCAATAGTATAGATTTTACAAAAAAAAGATTGAATATCTATTTTTGTAAAATCCAAATCAAAATTGAAATGCTACTGTTTATAAGCACAGTAAAAATCTATTAGTATAGATTTGCTAAAGATAGATAAAGATTCAAGAATTCAAATCTCACCTTCTTGAGAAGTACCAACATGTTCTTCTCCATGAGGACTAATTCTCCCATACCTTGGACGAAATGGCCATAAATTTGCCAATTGCCTCCTCCACCTCATGCACCTTCCATTTCTGCCCTCTCCTTCCTCACTATCATGACTTCCACCATGTTCAAGATTGATATTTTCACTTTCAGTAACAATAGGCAATTCTTGTCTACAGACAGGGCAAGAGTTGTGTAACCTTAACCAAGGCACAATACAATCAGTATGGTATATGTGTTTACAGGGCAATTCCCTTGCCGCCCCTCCAATCTTGAACTCTTCCTTGCATACTGGACACTGCGAATCATTGACTAAATGACTTTCCAAGATTTTAACAGTTGGGATTTTGCCAATTGTTGTCTCTGGTGTCGGCGGTGGCCCTGGCCGGTCATTTTGGGTCAGTTCTTCAATCAATTCGTTTAGGCCTGGACCAAAAAAGTTGTCTCTGGCATTAGCTCTAGGAGGTGGAATTGGGTTTACAGGTCGCAAATTTGGTTCAATTGGAGAGAATGGATCAATTGGTCGAAGAACAATCCATGTTCTTGGCCTAGATTGAATTCCTGCAGTTTCTTCTTCCCTGTTATTTCTCCCATCTAAGCTCTGATGTCTACGTCT
Source organism: Vernicia montana (assembly GCA_949750685.1). Classification (NCBI taxonomy): domain Eukaryota; kingdom Viridiplantae; phylum Streptophyta; class Magnoliopsida; order Malpighiales; family Euphorbiaceae; genus Vernicia; species Vernicia montana. Next base: position 5,015 of record CATKHJ010140456.1, on the reverse strand, counting down.
CCGGGAATGGATTTCAGCATCTGGGTCCCATCGATTTCGTCTTCGAAACCAAGACCTACCTCGAGATTCGGATTCCAAATTATCAAGACCAAAACTTGGTCTTCTAATTATTGGTGGGTCAAGCATGAGAGATAGCGCTTCAAGGAAGCGAGCTTCAGGGGAGGGATCAAAACCAGTAAAATCAACAACAAGTCTTGGCCTGTTCATCTCAATTTCATAAAGGAACTGCCCAGAACATCGAGGACAGTTGATTTCTGATGGGTCTGAGGCTGCAATTCTAACCATTCGATGGCACTGGTAGCACCAGTAAGGCTGATAGGTTCTTGTAGTTGTTGTGTCATCGATTCTTATTCTTGGAGGGCTTAAAGACATGGTTTTTCTCTCTTGTGGAATAGAGAAATTAAATGGATTTTTGGTTGTTTTGCTTGTTTTCAAAAAATAATGTATCTTGGGAAGAAGAAACCAAATTGGAGATCATATATATAAACAAAGATAGATGTAGTAAGAAAAGAATGGCTTTTTTGGGTTGTTAAAAGCAATCCTTTCTTTACCTGTTTCAATTTTCAGCCTCCATGGAGATGCTTGTTAGGTTCGCAGCCTCTTTATTTGCTCTGTTTCTTCTCTATCAAGCAGAGAATGATTGAAGTTTAGTACAAAAAGGAAGGATTTTTAATTTGAATTGCGAGGGAAAAGTTTTAACGGCTATCTTATTGGGAAAGAATGCTAGCATCAAGTATAACGAAAATGCCCTTTGATATGCCCTTTGATTCTTATACGCGGCATAACCTCCATAAATTAATAACATCAATTAAATAATACTATCTTCATTCCTTTTTAATTGTCATTTTTTAAAGATTTTTTTTTTCAAATTATTTGCCATTTTAAAAAATAATAAGACTTCAATTTTTTTTTTCTAATTTTATCTTTATTATCTACTCTATAATTAATGCACATATTATCCATTACATTATAATCAATAAAGGTAATTTAATTATCTTATTCTTGGAACTGAGCGTAATTAATTACTCCCTCCGTCCCAAATTGATAGACACAACTAACTTTTCACATGGATTAAGAATTAGAGGTTAATTTAGTTAAAATCATTAATTTTAATTTTTTTTTTCCAAAAGTACTCTTGCAGTAACTCACAATCCAAAAAAATTAATTTCTTGTAATCCAATTCTTGTATTAGTGGATATTAATTAATGTGTTTTTGGAAATATAAATACAACTAGTTTAAATAATTATTTTATCAATATCAATATTAAATAAATAAGGATATTTTAGTAAAATACTATCTAAACTATTCTTTTAAAATGGAAATGTGCCTATAATTTGGAACATCCATTATAGAAAGTTTGTTTATCAATTTGGGACGGAGGAAGTATTTTTTAAATTTTGTGAAATAACAAAAAACGACAATTAAAAAGGAATGAAGGGAATTTTTTTATCGGTTTCGACTTGGGACTAATGTGGTAAATTAATAATTTGCTAAATTTATAAGATAATGCATTTTTTAAAAAAATACATATGTCCCATTTGATATATAAATTAATAATCTCCTTATACATTAAAATTATATATATATATATACTTCACAAACATTAATTAGTCTAGCAAAAACTTCTATATTTAAGTAGTAAAAATAACATACAATATCACAAATGCTAATTGAGTAATATATATATATATACACACTTGACTCAATTAGCATTTGTGATATTGTATGTTATTTTTAATACTTAAATATAGAAGTTTTTGCTAGACTAATTAATGTTTGTGAAGTATATATATATATATATATAGGGACCTTGCTAAATGGCTAGTGAGAGATAATATTTTTTTCTTGAAAATTATACAGCTCACTTAAATGTAGTGAGATAATAAAAAAAAATTAAATTTTCGTTAATTGATAAGGAAAGGGTATTTTAATCAATGAAAATAGCTGCACCTCATTCAATGACCCTAAAAATTATAAAAATATCATTCTAGCTAGCTAGATTCTGACCACACAGATTTATCCATATGAATAAAATAGATAGAACCTTTATTAGTAAATATTAGAATTCAAGGCAGAACAAATGAAACTTGGGGGATCAAGACTCCAGACATGAGCATCAGACATAGAATCTGCATCACGAGCTAACAAATGTGCAACAGAATTCGCTTACCTCGTTACAAAACAAACCTCACAATTAGAAATATCCTTTATTAAGGATTTACAACCATCAATTATCAAGCCTAAATAAGAAGAATTAATAGATTGAGATTTAATATCTTGGATAACAGAAAGAGAATCAGACTCGATAATCACTTGTGAAATTGAATTTGCTTTCAACCAACTGAGTGCTTCTCTAAAACTCAAGAGCTTCTGCAAAAGAAGCTTCCATTGGACCTGTAAAAAGTGTCATTCCCTACTGCTAGTGATGAGGGACAAAAATGGCCAATAATGTGGTGGGCTTAAGCCCATTATGATACAATATTAATGCAGAATATGGAAAGATAAAGACTGATAGAAAAGCCCATTAGGGGAAAAGCCCAAAAGTCACTTTCTACTAAAGTCGAAGACATCACTTCGCCCTTCACCAAGGCTCTTCGCCCTTCTTGCAATAAATGCAGCTTGTTCAACAAGCTTCATTAAGAAAGCTGAGGTCACAATACACTTACATCACATTACTTTTGTCAGAAGAAAGTCATACTTATGCGGCATACCCACGCCTATTCCTACATCGACTACCTGCCATCTAACAAGGACAATGACAAGTGCAGATCTTATCTTTCAAAGTTTAAGTACCGACTCCATCAATCAAAAGGTATCTTACCTTTTCCCCATTTACCCTTTAACCTAAAGGGTTTGGTGCCTATATAAAGAAAGAAGAAAATCATAAAAGAGGTCAGATTGAACTCTATATTTCTCTTATCTCATTTCTTCTAAAAAACATAGAACTGAAATTAACTTGAACGTCAGAAGCTCTTCGCCAGGCAACCTGCCTGGCCCTCTTGACTCTGTTTTCTTTTACAGGACTATTGAATCAAGGCCCAACAACCGAGATCCAGCCCAAAATAAATACTTGTTGATTTAATACTCATCAAATTGGCACCGTCTGTGGGGAGTGTTGGTTGATCTTTTTGTTAAGTTAAAACAACCATGACTCGCTCTAATCCAAACAATGTTTCAAGCCCTACTCACTCTCAACAATCATCCCCTCCACATACAAACACCCAGACTCCTCCAACAATTGATCTAAATGCTTCCTTACAAGCACTAAGTACATTAATCGCTCAACAAACCCCTCCTGGTCCTAGTACTTCTCCTCATACTACCTCTAACCCAAACTTCACCCCTGCACTATAGCTTTTAAATGTTCTTACCTCTATTGTACAAGCTGTTCAACAACAACAACAAACACCTCTAGGGCAAAATGAAAGTGTTGTTCCTGAGACAGCGCAGAAGGGGGCAACACGACAATTGAATTTTGAAGGATAGACTGGGAGAGACCCCATACTGACTGAAGATCATGTAGTGGTAAGAGGAGCAGGAGAGAGAATAAGATCAGAAGTGGTACGTACAGAAAGAGGAGACTTACCAATAGAAGATGAAGATGCAGAGATACCTCCACCTAGAAGAGCATCCTGCAAAGATATCTCTACCTAGGAGAGAACATCTACATAGACGTGATAGAGGAAGACGTGATAGAGAAGACAAACATTTTCATCATCGTGATAGAGATGATGCGGAGCAAAGTAGGAGGAGGAATAGTCAGAAAAAGGGGTAGATCTAAAGAGAGGGATATTCCAAAAGAAAGGGGCAAAGAAGTAATGAATTTGAATCTAGTTCTTATTTGCTTAAAGAAAACCACGGAGCAACTAGTAAGGGAAAAGAAGTGGAGATAAGAAACAGATTGAATAAGTTTCTAGAAGAATTCGCTAAAGATGAAAATCAGAAGGGAATAGATAAAAGTTTAAAACTTGCCCTTAAAACCCATTTTGTTAAATCCATCAGTAATTACCGTATGCTTGGAAAATTCAAACCACTTTCGCTCAAGAAGTATAATGGCGAAGTAGACCTCAGAGTCCATATCATGGATTATAAACATGTTGTTGAACTCCAGACGATGAGTGACGAAGCACTATGTCGAGGTTTTTGAAGTTCATTAGAGGGTGCAGCAACTAGATGGTTTGATTCACTAAAGGAGGAGAGTATAGCCTCCTTTGGACAGTTAGCGACTGCCTTTATGCATCGCTTTGCCTCCAGCATTCTAATAGAGAGGAACCCGAATTTGTGTATTATAATAAAATGAAGGTCAGCACTGAAAGACCTGATGGAAGTACACTTGACATTCTACATGCGGACCCTCTAATCATCCAGGCTGTCATTACAAACTATGTAATGAAGCGAATCCTAGTAGATAAAGGAAGTTCAGTCAATTTATTGACAGCTGATGCTTATAACAAAATGAGATTCAAAGAAAGTGACTTGGAAGAAGTAGGAAGTCCAATCCGTACCTTATACGGAACAAAAATCTCATCTGCTGGAGTAGCGAAGCTGCTATTTACCATGGGTACAGCTCCTGATAGTATAACGGTAATGGCTACTTTTGTTATAATCAGAATGCAACTTTCTTATAATGCCTTGCTTGGTAGACCATTGTTGTATGAGTTGGATGCTTCCACCAACATAAGGCATCTTAGAATGACAATCTCGAAGTTAGAAGGGGGTGAATTCTGTATCTATGGTATGCAAGAACAAAGTGAACTCAAACAGGAGAACAAGAAGGAGAAGAAAGATTCGGTTGCAACACAAGTCGAAGAGGTAGCAATGATGGAAGCAGCTACCTATATACCAGAACAACAAATTGAACCAGTTGAGGAGCTAGAAAGAATTCTGGTAGAAGAAGAAGAACCTGAAAATTTTTTGTTGATTAATTCCTCTTTGGAAGAGAATAAAAAAAGTCAGGTAAGTCAGTTCTTATTGACTAATACTCCTAGTTTTGCCTGGTCTTCAGCATAAATTG
>CATKHJ010140446.1:0-24483 GCA_949750685.1 Vernicia montana | reverse complement strand
TTAAGAAGAGCCTCTACCTCCCATGTTCATGATTGAATATGTTCTATGTCTCAATTCTCGGTAATGCCTTTTGAGCAAAATGCCATTTATCATGGGGAACGTTAAGACTTACGAACCTCTATTCAAGTTATTGCTATTTCTGCTAAATATGATATGTACATGATGAATGAAACCCATGATCTATTGATGTTGAACATGTTATTTATTGCTAATGAACCCAATCGTTTGATGTTATTGAATCGATTGGTTATTATTATTGCATGAACCATGAATCCTTTTTGTGAGCTATCCTTGAAACACCAAGCCTCACAAGTATGGTAGTATAATTATTACTCACTGCTTTATCTCATTAGTGATTCCATTTTTCAGGTGAGCTATAGTTTATCAGTTAAGTTTCCAAGGCATTCTTCTTCTCAAGTCCTCGGAAACTTTGGTGATCAATGCAAAAGCTCAACTCCTCATTTTGATTATTTTGTATAAATGATGATTCTATTCTTAGATGCTTCATGGTATATGTAAAGAATGATATTCTTTTGGCCTTTAAGGCATTGTCTTATGAATGATGTTATATGTAAGATGATATAAGATATGACTATTGATGAATACACGAATCAAGCATGTTATTGATGAGTATGGATTAGCATGAATGTCAGGTTTAGATCTTGGGAGATATGTATAAGATGATATGCATGATATTGATATGGATGATAGGTAATTGTATGTCAAGGTTCTTACGGGTTTTTAGTGACTTTAAACCTACCCATGCCCTAGAATCGTCGCAGCTCGAAAGTCGGGTCGTGACACCTACTCTTTAATATTAGTCATCTCACATAAAATTGACACTATTAGTGATATAACACTAATTGGTAGAATTCAAATAATAACATTATAAACAAGTAGCATAATACAATATGCATTCCAAACACTGCTCATCAATATACATGCATAGGTAAGCACAAAATTAAATCTTAATCATACAAAATCTGATATATGATAATTGATAATCTTCTTACATTTAGTCAATTTGCATAATTCAAGCAAAATTCATAACCATTTGATGTTCTTGTTAAATACCTATACATATTGACTTTCGTACATATATAATAACCTATAGTGCTTTAAACTACAAAATGCCCATCTTTACATGTCTTACACACCGTTAAAGGCCAAACCTTTAGCATCCGTTCTAACCATCTATATAGTAGACCGTGGGATAATAGATGCACTATATTGTTCCTTCCGTAAGGGACAAGCTTTGAAAAAATGGTCGGGATTACCATACTTTAAACATACCCTCATGAAAAATCTACATTTTTCCTCATGTTTCTTTCCACAACCAGAATATGTCGAATACGTATATCTCTTCTGCTATCCCCATAATGGGCAATTCTTAATCCTGAAAGACCTCAAACAATTAATTCCATGACCATTGTCTCTATAAGATTATCACTTAATCTTAGACAAGTACACTTCTCTTCAACATTATAAACTCGGTCATATGAACTTGTCAATCAATCCATCTTAAACTTTCTTTTGGCAAACCATTTCATGCATCGCATCACTATATAATTATGCATATCACAACTCATGATCTTAAATCAATACCTCATAACTCTATAGAACCTCGAACCATTATACACATTAATAAATCTCTTATCAAAATATACCAATAACATTAAACATGATTAATTATTATATAATACAAAGGCATATCCAAACTGTCAAATAACAAAACTCCACTAATACGATTAATCATTTCATACTTAAAATACTATTTATTGAAACTCCTCCATTCATATGTCAAATATTATTCCAATTTGGACCAACTCTATGCTTAAGCATTATCCATCTCACCTCACATCATAGCAACATAATCAAGCTATTAAAAGGAAAACAATACTACAAACTCATAACGATAATAAGCAAATCTATTACAAGGAAAACACAATAAGAACATATTAGAATCTTATGCTCCAAGGTGTTACACATAACCTATGACTCATATAGCCTCATGTAGTTTATTCTAGACTTTAACTTTTGCTCTGATACCAAATTTGTCACGGTCCAACTTCGCAACTGTTATGGTTCTAGGGCATGGGTAGGCATAAAGCCACCAAAAATCCCTAGAACCCATCTACAACAAGATCCACATGGCATCATAACAACTAATCACACATACTCGTTCCTAAGATTAGAACTTGATCACATATATATATCTAATCCATCTCATCACATGTTCATAAACACATACACATGCACTTACTTATGGGTACATATATTCCATAACATTGTAATATTAGTGGACTAATATGTATCTCATCAAATATATTATCGTCGTCTAGGCCAACATTATATCCCTCTTAACACACATGGAGCTATTAAAAATATACCTTAATACAAATATATTAAATGAAAGAATTACATTAATCAATTGGTCCTTTAGGAAGAAAGCCTGAAGAACCGAGCTGTTAAACACTAATATTCGAAAAAACATCAACAACAACTAGTGAGATAACTCAGTGAGTAAAGAATATATTACCATACTTGTAAAGCTAGGTAATTCAAGGCTAGCTCACAAGGATGACTTGTCTTATAACTCGTCAAATAAATTCATAACATATGGATATTAAAGTACAAATAAAGTATAACTTATAGGGTTCGTTGGGTAACTCATAATAATTTAGCAGAAATCAAATAGTTTAGGAGCGGAGGCTCCCCTTGTAGCTCGTAAATATAGAGCAGAGGCTAGATGTTATGCATGCTCTTCTCGTATCTCGTGAATAGCATGAAGTTGATCGGATTTCATGTCTAGGATAATTTACCCTTTCTAAATAGGAGTAGGATATTATACCCTATCCATTAGGTTACACTGTGTACAATGTTTGATGTATTACCCACATCAATTAGGGATCTATGCTTTAAGACCCATGGTTTCTCAATATGTAAATGGATAACAAGGTTTATACAATTTCACATTTTTATACGCTCATGGTTCACATGGTTCTCATAATCACATAACAATAGGATTTAACAATCAAAGAATTTATAAGGTTCACATGAATTATCATGGTTCAACGGTTCATACGATTTCTCATTCTTATAGTGGTTTAACAATAAAATAGGTATTAAGCCTTAAGATAACAATTACAAATATAGTAGTATATTTTCTACTCACCTCTTACTATATCCTTCCAATTAATCTCATATCACCTTTACCATGCATGAAACTTATTACTTTCTTGGTTCACTTGCTTACATATGAATTTCCAAATCACATGTTAACTATACTTCATGAAATCTTAACCATATAGCTTGGTTTTTCCAAATATAACCATTGATTCTCAATTTCTAAACTTTACTAACAATTATCTCTTAATCATTACAAATAAACTTCATTCTAGGGTTTACAATAGTATGGTTTTTATGAATCTAATTCATCTCTTGCATTTAATACTATAAACATCATCTATTAAACTCATAACTTAGTATTAAACCTTAATCAAATAAAACCCAAATGGAAAATCAAATATTGGAACTCTTACCTCAATGTTTCCCTTAAATCCTCAACCAAAGCTCTTCCAAATCATGAAGGGTTGAAGGATTTACACTTAGATCCTTGTAATCTCTTGTAATCTTCGTTGAAAGATGGAAGATCTAGACTTGAGAGATAATTAGAGAGAGTTTAGAGCATTTAGAACATATTAGAAATGAGAAGAAATGAAAAATGATTTGTTTGGGCCGAGTTGCTCCTTTTATAGGCCCCGACAGGCAACGGATGTTACTATTGAGTAATGGGCGTTACTCACTAATTTCTCACTTTTGCCTTGACACGAGTCTCGGGCGTTACTCTTGAGTAATGGGCGTGACTGGTCATTGTTCACACAACTACTCATGGTTTCTTTCACGGGCGTTACTTAATGGTAACGGGCGTAAATATTGCCACTGTCTGAAATATAATATTTTAGTCACTATCGTTACTCATCTTTCACCACCGTGACCATCAATAGTAACGGGCGTTACATAAAAAGTAACAGGCATTATTCCACTGATATCATCAACTTAAATAAACACAAGTTTTAAGCCCAAATCTCACTACATAATTCTCATACTCATAAAGACTCAACTCATGCTCATACACATACATCTCATTACTCTTCCATACACATGATATTCAACTTGTAATTCATCCATATGATTAATAAGAAGTCTAAATGAACTTGGGGTATTACACCGCGCTTCACGCGGTTTGTTATTAACAAATATTTGTAGTTAATTTTCATGCGTCATAAAAAGATAAGAATATATAAATATTATTCTAAACAAAAAATTATATAAATGTAAAATTATTGTATATTTTATATAAATTATTATTATTATTATTGTAATAGATTTTTAAACCAGTTTTCCTATTAATATTTTTATCTAGATATACTAATATAAAAATTTAAATTATCAATCACAATATATTCAAAGAAAAGAAAAAAATTTATGGGATAATATAATGAAAACAATTATATTATAATATATTAAAAGTTTTATACTATCTTATCTTACTTATTTTTTTTTTATATTGTTATTTTTTTTCTTTATTTAATTTGTTCTAATAAGGTTATTATATAAAAAAGAAAAAAATTAAAAAAAATCTTAAATATTCATATTAAATATCCTATTAATTACCTAACATTTATTTTAATTATTTTTAAATATTTAAAATTATATAAAAATTTCAAAAAATTATATAAAAAAAATGAAATGGTGAATATAAAAAGTGTTTCAAAACTTTCTCGATACTCCAATTTTAATATATATATATATATATATATAATAGACATGCCACTCACTTTCATATTAAGAAATTATACACTATATACATATATAATTAAAAAAAATGTAGCGATATTGCCATAATGAGATTTGTTAGAGCCAGTGCAATTTAATCTTTAAATTTTTATATTGACAACATTAATCTTTCATTTACTTTAATTGAAATTGTCTAATATAATGTCAAATGTTTCTCATATACTATAATTAATTTATTTCCTTTTATGTAAATTAGTTACCATATAATGAGATATGTCTTTCTCATTACTTATTATTATTGATTATTTTCTTATTCTCTTAAAATATTATTTTTATGTTGTGTATATTTAATTTATATATGACATGCATTATTTTGAAAGTGAAGTCAAAAGTCACATAAAAGTTTAATCACGATAAAAAAAAAATTATTTTTGTGGTTTTTTTTTTTAAGTTGTATTGTTATTATTATCTACAAAACAAGCGAAATTTGTTTTTTAAAAAATACTGAAATATTTTTTCTTCTAGAGCAATGTATAAGTATTCTGTAAAAATAAATGGAAATAACATATAATATTAGACAATTTTTTTGGGTGGCAAAAAAATATATTATCAACACTATATAATTTTTTTCTTACTTATTTTTATTTTTTTCTTAACTATTTTATATAGTAAACTAAATTTTGATTGTTAATTTTTTTAATTTAAGAATTTATGTATAATTCTTCTAAAAAAAAGTTATGAATAACATATATTTTTTTCCTTATTGACTCATTAAAAATTCTTTTATGATATATATTTCTTTAAGTAATTAAATTATTTTTATATGAATTTACATATATAATATATCCTACATCATTACATGGAAACTAATATTTAAATTAATAAAGAAATAAATTAATTATAGTTAATGAGAGAAAGTTTTAAAATTATAAAAAAGGAAGTTTTAATTAAGACAAATAAAAGGCTAATATTATCAATGCAAAAGTATAAAGACTAAATTGTTCTGGCTCTAATCAATTTAGCTCTGGCAATATTGCTACCCTAAAAAGAAAAGCTAATTAACTAATAATATTATTATTGTCAAATTATTATAATATCTAAATAAAAAAAAAAAAGTTCGAATGCATATTTTGACACTTATAATTTTACAAAAAAATCTTGTAACACCTTGAATTTTCAAAATGACTTATTTAACCCCTCAATTTTTCAATTTTATATACATTTAACATTTAAAAAAAAAATCCTAATAAGCAAACCGTATATTTTGAAAATAAAAGAAAAGCTAATTAACTAATAATAATATTATTATCAAATTATTATAATATCTAAATGAAAAAAAGTTGGAATGCATATTTTGACACTTATAATTTTACAAAAAAAAATATTGTAGCACCTCAAATTTTCAAAATAGTCTATTTAATCCTCAACTTTTTAAGTTTGTATACATTTAACACAAAAAATCTTAATAATTAAACTGCATGAGGTTACCTGGCCCACATTCTAGCGAGTTAAATCACTAAGAAATTTAATTAGAAATAAATATTATTAAAATGAGCTAGAATGAATAAAATTAAGAATAAAAAAGAGGGAGAGAGATGAATAACTATTAAATTTGATTATTAAAATATTTAATTTTTTAATACATAACTGCACGTATTTATATGTATTTAAATTCATATATTTATAAGTATTAGAGTGTTTAATGTATATAAAATTAGAATGGTGTGAGGAGTTAAATAAATCATTTTAAAAATTTAGGGCGACAATACTTTTTGATAAAATTGATGGGTTAAATTATACATTTTAAAAAAAAAAAAAAAAAAAAAGCTCTCGCATGCCGATTAATCGCCTACCAAGGAATGTTCCTCGATGGCCACATCACTAATCGTCAAATTCACACTATATAAGCCTTCTCAACGCCTCTCCATCTCCTTCATCCCCCACTCCTCTTCTACCTCTTACTCACACAAAAGCGCACGCACTAAACTAAACTAAACTAAATACTGTAAAAAGCTTCGTAAACACATCAATGGCGGTAGCGACAAATTCACCTGCCACGCTTGACTCTACCTTTGACGTTGACAAGCTCACCTACGAAATCTTCTCTATCCTAGAAAACAAGTTCCTCTTTGGCGGTTATGACAATTCCAATAAGCTTTCTCACGAAATTCAAAATAATCACCAAATTTCTACTAAAAATGTTACTGATTCTAAAGTCAGAATCCTCTCCATCGACGGTGGCGGTGCCACTCACGGAATTCTCGCCGCCAAGTCTCTTGCTCACCTCGAGTCTTGCCTCCGCCGTAAATCTGCCAATCCTAACGCCTCTATATCTGATTTCTTTGATGTTGTTGCTGGTTCTGGCTCTGGAGGTATCTTAGCCGCTCTCCTTTTTACTCGTGGAAAAGATGGCCGTCCTATGTTCACTGCCGATGGAGCTCTTCGTTTTCTTATCGAGAATCGTCGGAAAATTAACCAATCGTCATCGTCGTCAGGAATTCTCCGGCGGATTTTTCGGACGGGGAAGGTTGAGAAGCTGTTGCACGTAACTTTCGGAGAATGCACCTTGAAAGACACGCTTAAGTCAGTTTTAATTCCGTGCTACGATCTTTCCACCCGCGCGCCGTTCCTTTTCTCCCGCGCAGACGCTTTGGAAATGGACGGTTATGATTTCAAGATGAGCGATGTTTGCCTTGCCACGTCTGCTGATCCGACGGTAAATGGCGCCGTGGAAATGAGGTCCTTGGACAAGAAGACGAAGATCGTGGCTGTCGACGGTGGGATCGCGATGAACAATCCGACTGCTGCGGCTATTACGCACGTGTTAAATAATAAGCAGGAGTTTCCTCTGTGCAAAGGTGTGGAGGATCTGCTGGTGGTGTCCCTTGGCGGTGGAGAGTCAGATTTTGGGGTTGAAAGTCTGAATTCAACACCAGCGAGATTCGTGAGAGTCGCCGGAGAAGGAGCTTCCGATATGGTACGACGCGTTTTAACTTTTTCTAGTCTGTAACTGATTGCTGAATTTTTTTTTTTTTAAAAGTGATAAAACAAATTCAATTATTAAAGAAAAAAGAATTATGACTTAATAATAATATTAGAAAAAATTAAGCAAGAAGGAAATATAAAATAATTAAGAATAATTTGCTCTGGTTTTGAAATTTTGATAAATTCTAAAATTAAGGCTTTTGATTTTGATTATATTAAAATAAAAATTAAAAAAAAAAAAAAAAAGAAAGAAAAGAGAGAAACTAGGCTTTTTGAAAGGAATTTAATTAAAAAAAATAAAGAGGAACCTTTGTTTTTAAAAAAAATAAAATAAAATCGGACTGAATGTACGTTTGTCCTTTGTGTAATTATTTAATTATATTTTGGTGGGCCAATGTCGTGTGTAAGCATAATGGACATTATTGAGTGTGTGTGAGAGTATGGTATTTTATTTTTATTATCCTTAATGGTTGGGTAGGTAAGCTAATTCCATCCTTTTTAATTAAATAGGTTGATCAAGCTGTATCGATGGCGTTTGGTCAGTGTCGGACAAGTAATTATGTTCGCATTCAGGTAATCATATTCTTTCCATTCATTTCCAAATCCATTACTTTATTTATATAATTATTTTTTTCTAAACTTTCATGCAATAAAAATATTGTTCTTTAAATTATTGAAAAGGACGAAAATATACCAGAAATCTCTAATAATAAATAGTGGGGTCTTACTTGTTTTGAGGTCCAGTACTTTAGAAATTAATAATTTCTTTTTTTACACAAACTTTAGAAATTAATAATTTTTTTTTGCCAAATTAAAAATTAATAATTGATATGTACTCTAAAAAAAATTAATTTTGTAAAATAATTCTTTAAAATATTCATGTGTTAATTATTTGACCAGTAATATACATTATATTGAAAAGTTGCAATAATTTCAACTCTTATAGTAATGTGAGAATATTTTAAGAGTTAATGTGAGGATTTGAATTTCATCAATATTAATTTTTTTTAATATTAAAAAAAAATTGCACTAATTTTGATTAGACGATAAACTCATATTCAGTTTCCTATTTTTAGGTTTTAAAAAAAAAAAAGAAATACAGTGAAAAAGTCTATATTAGAGTAAAAAAATAGTTTAAATTTAAAAAGTCTTTTTTTTTTAAATAAAAATTAATACATAAAAAATTTCAAATGTTAATTTGGTTAGATTCATAAATAGTAATGTACCAAAGAAAAAAAGAAAACAATTTCAAATGTAGGAATTATTATATTAGGTTCATAATTATTGTAATTGTTTTGAATCTTGAGAATTCCTCATATATTTAAATTTTGTGATGTAGAAAAAACAAATTAAAAATGTTAATCTGTGTTTTTAATTAACTGTTTGAAAAAATTTCAGGCAAATGGCGTAATAGCAAAGAAGCATGGATTTGTTATGGAAAAAGCAATAAAATCCCATAAGAAGACAGACATATTGGCCATAACAGAAGAAATGCTGGAACAGAAAAATGTAGAGTCGGTGTTATTTGAAGGAAAGAAGATAGCTGAAAGCACAAATTTAGACAAGTTAGAGTCATTTGCAGGAGAACTAATTAAAGAGCAAGAAAGAAGAAAAACAAGTATTTTACCAACAGTTGCATTGAAGCAGGGATCACCATCTCCAAGAACATCATCTGCTACTACTCTATCAACTTCATCTTCCTGTTAATTAATTCCCCATATATTATATAATTTTTAAAAATTAAATTTATTATTATTTATAGAGGAAGTTTTCATGCTTTTGCTGCCGCTCGGGATGATTAATGAATCAAAACATCCGAGACAGAGCTGAGCTGCTGAGTGCCCTGATTTCTTTTTTTTTTTTTTTTGGATTTTCTTTTTTGCGCCATCTGAGGTAATATTAATTATAGTTGTATGTATAATTGTATATTGTAATTTAGTGTTGTTTGTTATAAGGAATTATGGAAAATTTCTGTAAAATTAGAGATGTGAATCTAGTTAGTGTTTCTAGAGTGTTACTATACTATTTAGATTTTGATGGAATGTATTTTTGTTTCTTATCTCAATCTCATAAATTTCTTGGTTCTACACTTCTATCCTTTTTTTTTTCCCTTTAAATTAATATTAATAATATTAATGGGCATTAAAATATCTTGAAAGAAGGCTCATACTAGGGTATAAGGATGGTATTATACCACATGATGGGGTTTTTTCTAACCTGGTTGGTCGAGAGCGTCCTAAGCCCTGAGGCCATTCATCAACCGAAATAGAGGAGAGGGTCAGGCAATAATACCCCGACCTCATTTTAGTCATAAAACAAGACTATAAGAAAGATGTAAGATGATTCTCAAAAAAAAAAAAAATGATGTAAGATGGACATTATGCAGATTGTTGAGTACGTTAGAATCTATGTAGTAGGTACGTGTGAGAATTTTTCACGATCAAGTTAAGAGAATTGTAGGGGAATGATGGAGTGAATTTGATATTCAAGAGTTTAGGAATCCCTAAAGATTTCAACTTTAATTGAATTGACTAAATTATTCTTAATTGAGGTTAAATTACAAGTTAGTGCAAATAATATATATGCATATGATGAGATCATTGAGTGATAAGTAATGACAAAGATAAGGAAATAAATTAGAATGCTATAGAAGTATTAAGATTTAATTAGATGAATGATAAAAACTTAAATAGTAGTTAAAAATACCAAAAGAATAAAAGAAGGATGGAAAGAGAAGAAAATAAATTAGAGAGTGGCATACTTGTAAATAGACCAAGTTAAAAAAATAATAGATTGATGATAAACATCACCAACATGGCTGGCCAAAGGAAGACATTTGAGCCAATCAAGTTGTAATATTTTCATTGTTTTTGACTTGTAAGAAGACTTAGAAATTTCTATAAATTTCTTCCATTCTCTTCATTTTCCTTATAAAGCCATCTTAATCAAGGTAAGAAAGAAGATTCATATCAAGGTAAGAATTAAAATTCCCTTGCTTCCTAGTTGTCTAATAGATGAGTATATAGTTTTCTTTGTATAATTGTTAGTGTCTGGAGAAGAGGAGATGTTGATTCTTTATTTTTAATTAAGTATGAATAAACTTAAATTAGGTGTATTTAATATTGAATTTAACTTAGAACCCCTTATTAACTTGAATTAAAACTTAAAAAGGAAGATATAGGTTATTAGGGTTTTGGAAGAAGAATATAGAGCATAAATTTGTACTTATGATTATAAAATTTTAAAGAAATAATTAGGAGAAGTGCAAAATATAAAAATTGTATATTTATGTCTTCTATATGTCTATGAAATTTCAAAGCAATTGGAGTTTATTTGATTAGATAAACAGACTGGAAAACATAGATTGCTAGAAAATGGTACATACTAGGGTAGAATTAAATAGGCAACTGTGATTGATTTAATTCAGGGGAAAAATAAATCTTGTTTTGCACAAAATTTGATACGAAGGTTAACAAATATGTTACCTAGCTTTGCTGAAAATTTCAGGCCAAAATGATATAATTTAATATAGTAAATAGGTAGCTTAAGACATACTTTTCAGGTTGTCCTAGCATATGAAATTCTGAGATTGTTCACTCATTTTGAGAACCATAGAGGCTGAATTAGATAAGGTGTAAAACATAAAAAAATATATATATATATTTATTTATGTGTCAATGGACTATTTGTAAATTAGTTTTTCAATTGGATAAGTACGTTTTAAAATATGGTTAAGAAAATGAAATCTACTCATATTGTATGAACACAAAAAAAAAAAAAAAACATAGCAAACTTTGAGAGCTCACTATGGACTGTGTAATATATATTATGAGCTGAATTTTGGATATGTTATAACCTTATATGTTTATTTTAAAATGCAAAAAGAATCAGATCAATTGAATTAGTAGAATGTAAGACATAGTAGAAATAGTCCTGCAAGGTCAGAAAAGTTTACTATATTGTACATGAAAGTATAATGCTTTAATGCTACTAGTTGCAATCAAATGAATTCATTTGTATATGTTAATTAAATGTAGAAGTACAAGAAGAATAAGGAAGAAGTGAGGATCACCGCTTTCGCTTTTGTTAAAAGGAGAAAGAAGTTGTTTAGTTGAGGTGAGTAATTAATATTCTATTATACTTGTAAGTTGTTTCCGAAATTCTTAATGTGTATCCTAATTTTGAGTTGTCAGTTGATCAGTTGAAATCTTAATATTCTTGAACCTTTCATATATGATTCTATATTGATCCTTGAATTTTACTTGAGTTGTTATTGATATTTTTCATACTTAAACTTAAATATCCAAAGTTGAGTTATTCTATTTATATTGTCAGTTGACCAATGACTAAATTACCAAAAATGGTATAATGCCTTGAATCTAAAAACAAAAATCTCCTTTCTGATGTAGAAAATATCAGACTGTGTGCATACTTTACTCAGTGGATAGGGTATAATGTCCAAACTCTAGTTTGGAAGAGTAATGCTCCTAGCTGTGAGACTTGGCCCATCTTGCGCAGTTGCAGTTATTTACTTGGCATTGCTCCGCAAAAAGATCCCCTTCCACGAGTTGTTTACTTGGCATTATCTGCCATGAGTTGATTACTTGGCATTATCTACCATGAATTGATTACTTGGCATTACTTGCCGTGAGTTGATTAGTTGATTATCGGTGAGCATGCATCAAAATAATTGCTCTTGCCCTAGTTGACAGTGATTTCTACTTAACCAAAGTTGTTATTCAAATAGTTGATAATTTAAAATTGTTATTTAAATAATTGATCTACTTGTTGCCATCGAACCTATTCAGTTGTTCATGATCCTACTTTGGCATATATATTTACAGTTGATTGATTTTTTAACCATGAATCATCCTTGAGGGCTGGCCTTTAACTCCTAGCCCACAAGTATGGTATCATATTTTTCACTCACTGAGTTTCACTTACTAGTTGTTGATTATTTTTTTTAGGAAGTTAGAAGGTTGAGAAGTAAAAGTTTAAGTAATCTTCTCCACTTGAAACTTCCAGTAAAGTTGAATTCAAAACTTCATTTTGAATATTCTGTGTATACGTTCATATGTAAATATATGACTAGTTTTGTCTAGATGCTCCATGTGTACTATGGATTATAGAATACTAGTTTGTATTATAAAGTTGAGAATAATTTATATTTGTCTATATTGTTTAATGTTGGCAACCGACTACATGATTATAGTTTGTGTGTTTATGAGTTGAAGGATGTTGGGAGGATTTGTATTATTTATGAAGTTGAGGTTATAAGGAGGAATATTAAAAGTGTTTTATTTGTAAATTGAGATCTTGGGTGAGATGTGCAGTTGCAGCTGTTATGCTGCCAATTCTATGTTTGATTAACAGTAGTTATGTGATAGTAGTTATGGGTTCTACGGGTAGTTGGTACCATTGTAGCTATCCATGCCCTAGGATCGTCACAGCTCAAAATTTGGGTTGTGACACATGCGATGGGCCTGGGGTTTGGCAAGCACTGGACATGCTTAGAGATAGAGAGAGAATGTTGGGCCAAGACAAATTGTGGGCTTATTGTGAGTGTGAGAGGTAGTAGATTCTCATAGGTGTAGATGTGTTGCATTAATGGTGCTTGACCCTCGTTGCTAAAACATGTTGGATCTTGCGTTGATGGAAGGTGTTGAACCTTGATGTGGGAACTAGAAAGTGTTGGACCTTGGCTGCTAGAAGGTTATGGACCTTGCGTTAATGAAAGAGATGGAAGGTGTTGGGCCTTGATGGATGGAAGGAAGGACTAGAATTGGACTTCTGAGTTGATGTTAGATCTTAGCATATATGACAAAGACATAAAGAAAGAAAATATTAATTTAGTGTGACTGCATATACGGAGCTAAAGACTCAAGGAAGAGTGGATTTGGAGATGATACCATTGCTTCCTTAGGTGTGTGAGTGAAAGGGTTAATGAGACTCTCACTGTGACCTTTTCTAGTAGGAAAGAAGATCTTCGAGAGTGACCAGCTAAAGGAGAATAAGACAACCTCCCAGTAGATGACTAAGAGATTGCTTTTCAGCAACGCCTTCCTAGGTATTGTGAGTCTCAAGAGTCCTTCCTTGCATGGAAAAATCCTCCCTTGAGTTGGAGACAATTGGACATTTATAAGGATCTCTTGTTGAGTTGCATGGCTATAAGTGATTGATGAGTCAGAGTTGCATCATTCTGTGGTTGGAAAGGGTAATGATGCACCTGTTTCAGCGATAGTGGAGCCTTGTTCTGAGGTGATAGAATCCCATTTTTCGAAGGTGGTAGGGATTGTGTGTCAGGTGAGCTTGTAAAAAGTTATTGAAGATGACTTCCCTTAAAAGCTAAGTAGGGTCAACTGTTGGCGAGGTGAGGTGTTGTGAACCCTCAATTTCGCACCCTCATGATGTTGCCGCAGCTTGACACTTGCTAAATTTAATGCGCTACGCAGAGTCGGTACGGCGGTCCCACTAATCACTTTCCAACACAGACCGATTTAAATTTTCCAACACAGGCCGATATCAGTTTTTCGATCCTGACTGGACTTTCTGTACCAGACAACACTTTTCCAAAACTGATCAATTTTTTTCCAAAACTAATTAATTTTTTCCCAAAACTGACTGTCAAAATATCTAATAATTAATTTCAGATCCACCGATACTGACCAGTAATTTTTCAGACTTCAAAATATCTCGAAAACTGACCTGAGGACCCCACTATTGTGCTGCCACGCGGGCAGCCGTAAGGGAATCTGCGGACGTGCCAGACGTCCTGCAGCCGCCGCAGGCCACCTGCGCACGTCCGCACAGGCCCAATGACACGCGTTTCAGACGAGTCAGTACGGCGCTGACGCGTCCGCTCGATGACCTAGCAGATCCACCAACGTCTTAGGCGGATCCGCCAGTGTGTTTGGCAGCCGTCCGTCAAGTCTGCTTGAGGACCCGTGCAGACCTGACGTGGATCCGCGAGAAATTCCATATTTGCCCATTCTTTAACCTACTTTTTCAATTCTTTTTAGTCTTTTCACCTATTTTCATTTCCTATAAATAGCCCTTCCATTTTTCATTTCAAATTACACCAAAAGTTAGTATCAAATTTTCTACTACTCTCTCTCTCTCTAATTAATTAAAACTCTCTTTGATTTTTAATTAATTAATTTTAATTTAATCTTCACTCAATTCGATTAATTAATCACTTTAATTAATTAATCATTTTAATTAATTAAAAATTGAGCAATTAATCCTTTTTAAATTAATTAACTTTAAAAGATTAATTTAATCCAATCCACCTTTTCAAAAACAGAATTCCAATCCGGTAAAATCATCCATCCACCACAAATTCCAAAAAAGAAGGTATAATCTATTACCCTCACTCAAACCCAAATCAAATCAATCCAATCAAATCCGACCAATCCTTAAACCCCTCCACCTCACCGTGGAACGAACTACGTGGATTTTTCTAATAACCTGAATTTTTATTTATTTTAGAAAATTTTATTTTCGTACTGAAATATAATTATTTAATTCAACTTACTATATTTGCATTTAATGGGAATTTGAATTATTATCATTATTTTAAAAATATATTATTTAATTATATTTATATTTTAAATAATGAAAAATTTGGTACAATCAATATTTCATGAAAATCAAAATATTTTATGAGGTTATAAATTATATTTTAATTTATAATAGTTTATTTATTAAAAGATTAGTTACAAAATTTAAGAAAATATTGATTTTAATTTTGGTTATTTAAGTTTAAAATTTGTTGTTATAATAATTATTATTATTATTAAAAAAATATTTTTACTTAAGTGAGCCTTGCTTCTGATTGGTCTAGAGAGGACCAATCAGAAGCAAGAGTGGGCAAAATCGGGAGAAGGAGAGCAGAAACCAGAGGAAAGAGAGAGAGAGAAGGGGCTATGTGCCGGAAGCCAGACCTCAGCCGGCGGTGGGCTGCACCGCCACCACCACTGGCTAGCCCATCCTCCGAAAAACGCAGTGGAGTAGCGACGATGCGAACTGATGACGGAAGGCGGCGCACGAGGGGAGAGAAGATTTTCCGGCGACCCTGACTTCCCGACACAATTTTGGCCGATTCCGATGGTGGATTCCGACGAAATTGGTTCCATTCTCCTCCTTGTTCAGAGAGATTTCCATTGATACCCACCTTGCCTCTTGTAACTCACCAGAGAATGAGATCGAAAAATGGGAGACCGAAGCTTTAAGGCCTGATTTTCGGCGACCGGTGGTGAGTGACTAGCATATTCAAGCTCTTGATGCTGAGACGAATTGATTGGTGTGGTTAACGACCTCCAGATCCACCGTCCATGGTGGCGCATGGGTCCTAGTCTCCAGTAGTTTCGTTTCAACGTTCTGACATGTTTTCTGACCCTCGTTCGATCGGATTTCGCATAGGTAAGTCCGAAACCCTTGAATTTTGCTGTGATGCTTAAATTTCGGACCGAATATTGCTAGAAATGTATATATGTGTGAATTATATTATATTTTCAATGTTAATTGATGAATTTGTTTAAGTTGAATTGGTATTATCCATGATTTTCTCTTAATTATATAGTTAATTGTTAATAAGTGAGATTAATTAAAATAATTATATAATTATGAATTAACATTATGTTCTTTGAATTAATAAATGAATTCGCAATTATTATGGATTTCTATGAATTTGTTATTATGATATTTTTATTTATATATATTGCTTTACTTCGAATAAAGAAATGAATTATTAATTTTCTTTTTATAATTAATTTAACAAGTTAAATTTAATTATATAAGTTTTATATTATTTTGAAAAAGATTATTGAATCAAATTAATTTTATAAGGATTTCAATTTAGAAAATATTCTTTTTTCATAAAAGAATGAATTTGAAATTTATGTGTGACTATGAAGAATGTTTCCGATATATATGATATTTTCTAAGGTTGGAAAATGTGAATTTTAATATATGGTTTATTACCTAAAATGATTTTATTAAAAAGAATGTTTATGAATTGAGTTTGATTTTGATTGATGAATTGAAATTATAATAATTATGTAAAAATTGATGCTTGATGAGTTTGGAGACCTAAGATGGGGTTGTTGAATTGTTAATGGTTGTTGTGAGCCGTGATAGCTATTTAGAAGTGTTTATTTATATTATTTCAGTTGGGTAATGTTCTAGTTATAGAGGAGACTCTGCCGAAATTTCGGCAGAATCTTTATAGTTGTTTGAGTGCCGTAGTTGAGTGGTCTGTGTTATTATGATTTTCCTATTATACAGTATTGGTGTTTTAGGCATCCTTCCAATTAGCTGTCAACCGATACTTTGAGGAGAGCTATTTTGGCATTCGTCAAATTTGTGAGTTATATATATTAATATAACACTTCATTCATTTTGTTTAATTAATATTCAACTTGCATACATGCATTGATTGTTTGTATACTATACATACATACATATATATATATATATATATATATATATATATATATATATATAATTATGCATTATGAACATAAGTTAAGCATCCTGACATATGTATGTGATTGTTCTGTTATATTGGTGTTGCATATTACTTGTGTTTGTTTAAATGGGGTTATGATGACGTAGGACCACACATGATCGTGATTATGATTATGATATGATTATGGGTTGATGAGATAGGACTGGTGTTTAACTACTGTGGGCTTGCTCATCACTCAGTGCTGCTGCCAGTCAGGTCAGCGCTGTATGGCTTAGGTCAGGGATGGCTGCGACCCTATTATCGATACTAAGAGACAGTTTTGGATTAAGAGAGCCAGGATAGGGAGATCGGCTCCCCATATTGAGGTTTAGTGTGGTTTCTATCTACTAATTCATATCCTTGGTTGATTATGTGATTGGTTGTCTAGATGACATTATGCATTATCATTTCTAGCATTTGAATGGCGTGTTATATTGATAACTATATAGCTCATTGAGTCGAACGCTCATTCCTGTTCAATATTTTTACCCAGGTTGCAGGATGAGCTTGAGAAGTAAATTTTAATCGAGTATTCATGCTTCCTTTCTTTAGCAGTGTATTGTATTTTATTAATCAGCTATGTAATTATTTCATAATGTACTATATTATAAAAATTTAGAACTCCGCATTGTTATTTTCATCTTCAGAAATTATGTATTATTGGTTCAGTTGTTTAAGTTGTTAAGTTTCGGAGGATAGCTAAGCTTCCTCATTATGGATGTTGTGATACTCTGTTAAGCATGAACCTTGTGATGATTTGATGAGATTGAGATAATTTCCTTGAGCGGCATAGATTTGATTGATGTTTGTCAAGTTCTGCTTAATAGGTGGGCACTCAGCCCTAGTTTTGTGACAGTTACAACTGTCACATTGTTGTTTTGTCGTTTAGTAGATAGTCAAACTTACTACGAGTTCTGAAAACCTTATGCTTTCTCGTTCCCTAGTGCCGGTCATGTGCCTTCGGGTTCGGGTCATGATAAATAATAACTTTAAAATAAAATAATTTTGGTAGGTGATGGATTTTGATATAGAAAAGTGATTTTTATGTCTCAAAATCAATAGAGCTTTTTTATAAACTAGGTATTTTTTTTTGTTCCTTTTTTTTTTTGGCAGAAGTGGAGCTGTATTTATAAAGGAAGGAGGGCTCAAAGGCAATCGACAGCGCGTGCGGCACGCCGGCCGGGATGGCGGCATGCACACGGTGTTGCGTGCCATGCAACATGCTTTCCGTGCCGGCTGTTTAGGCGGCACGCTTCTGGTGCCGCCCGAGCGGGTTCTAACCTGGTTCGGCCTTTCGCCCAGATTAACCCGGTTTCGCACTATTTTGAATCCGATTTGGTCCCGGTTTGATTCTACGGGTTCGTAATTGATAACTAGTTATTTAGAGGTGCAGTTTTGAGGGTTTACATCCTTTTATTTACTTCTTTTCAGTTTGTTATTTATAATTATCATTCCATTTATTTAATTGTTCATGAAATCATTTTTCATCAAGCTATTCTTATATCATTTAGACAGATCAATATTTTCAAAATAAACCAAAAATTTAGGGCTCGAATTCTCTTTGATTTCGAAGGTCTAGTGAGCTTTCCTTTGGGATAAATTTTAATGGAGTCAATCAATGGGTTTTTACCTTATATTTTTCCAATTAAAAATAAATTAAGGTGGTGACTCCCAAAATCATTTTCAAAATTAAAGTGCTAATTTGTCAAATAAAACGATAGCTGCTTCAATCATGAGATCGAAGTCCAAACGAGCATTTTGATTCCTAGTGGACCGGATCGGTGCTCAAACGAGGTCTCACAATTAAGCGCGTGTGTTGTCACACAGTTATTGAGTTTGATGAGATGTTATTAAGATATATTTGGGTAATTTTTGTGAGTGGTGAAGTTTATAAAATCATATGAATTTTAGGTTCATATAATATTATATTTTAAGGGTCAAGATATATGTTTAGTGTTTTTGGGAGGACGCTAAAATTCACATTCTATTTGTAGAGTAGCAGTAAGATTGAAGTTCCTTTAAGATTTTATTGAAATATGCGAGAATTTGGGGTGATAATTTCACCCATATTCACTCATTTAAATAAGGGTGTGGGTGGTAAATAGGTAATTTAAATGTTAAATAGGTATAGTTTA
Source organism: Vernicia montana (assembly GCA_949750685.1). Taxonomy (NCBI): domain Eukaryota; kingdom Viridiplantae; phylum Streptophyta; class Magnoliopsida; order Malpighiales; family Euphorbiaceae; genus Vernicia; species Vernicia montana. The sequence goes on along the minus strand of CATKHJ010140446.1, from coordinate 5,055 downwards.
TTTAACCCATTAATTTATGGGTTATATAAGGGTTGGGTATCGGTACCCATCCCAACCCATTAATTAGGTTTAATTCATTTGTAAATAATATTATTTATTAATTTTGAATTTCTTTTATCGTAGACACTGAAGTATTTAAAGTTTGATATTATATTTATTTTTTATAATTTTTACAAATATTTAAGATTTAAATTTAAATTCACACATATTTCAAATAATTATTGAACATTATTTTTTATAATTTAAATTTAAATGTTTTTATTTAACATCATTTTTAATGTTTAAATCATTTTTGTTTGATTTAAACTATTTATTTGATTTAAATTAAGCAAATATAAATTTATTTATCCATTGTAAAAAAAAAAAAAAAAAATTATCCTATCTAAATGTTTCATTTTTTCCTATTATTTTTTTTAGGAACCCTAGTCATTTTTTTAAAGGTCTTTAAAATGATTAGACCGACAGATTAGAAAAAAGATTTTATCTTGTTTTTACATGGTTTCATGATAGGCTAATATATATATATATATATATATATATATATATATATAGTCCTTTGTAATTTTTCCAGTACTGGAATTTGATATTGACTTTACTAGTCTGTAGTAACCATTTTTTTATTGACAGGTCAAGATTGTAAAATTTCTATTTATCCAAAGCCTATGCATTTACTAAAATATTTTTTCACTTGAGTATTAATTAGTAAAACATATTTTTTAATATTAAAAATTATTTTAATGAAATTTAAATCATGATGTGCATTTTTAAATAACTTCATGTAAATAAAATGTCTTTCCCTTATTATTGTTTCCATTCATGTTATCTACATTTATTTTCAATATGTAGATAAATTATTTTAATAATAAATGGGTAAATGGGTTGGTTAGTGTTGATTTGGGTTAAATGAGTATGGGTACCCATATAAAAATTAAACAGGATCATAAATGGGTAACATACAATCATACCCATTTAGACCCAATCCATACCCACCCATTTGCCACCCCTAGTGAGAATATAGCGTAACGAAGCATGATGGGATTGTGTTGCCTTGAGGTTTTAATCATATTAGCGCAATGATCTTGTTACCCAATATGCACCAAGAAGGGGGTTGAATTGGTGGGTAATTAAAAAAAATTAATTGAACAAGAAAGAAAGAAAAGAAGGGACACAGAATTTATAGTGGTTCGGATTATAACTAATCCTATATCCACTCCCCAATAACCAATTGGGTATTTTACTATCAATGAGTGGAGTTTTACCAAGTTCACTTCCAACTTAGTGTTTTGACTCACACCAAACCATACAAGTGTTTTTTCAAGACTCACACTCAAACCATTCAAATGTTTTCACTAGGCTCACACTCAAACCTCACAAGTATTTTAACAAGACTCACACTCAAACCTAAACAAGAGTTTTACTAAGGCTCACTCCCCAACCTAGATAGTGTTTAATGGCTAACACTAAACCATTTCCAAGTGTTTTATGGCACACACACAACCTTTACAATAAATAATGATTTGTGAAAAATGAAACTAAACTCACTCTTGCAAATAGCTAGTACAAAAGATAGAATAACGTAATCTAGTTTAGAATAAATTTGAGCACACAAAGATGAGAAATGAAGCTTTTGAGTTCTAGCTCAATGCACAAAGAATTTAGAGTTTGAGAGCTTTGATTTGGTTGTAATATATGTTATTGATGTGTGAAAACTTCACTTGTATTCACCATGAGGATTTAGATATATATAGGTCTTCATTCCATGTTTAAACAACCATTTTAGTGCTCAAAAAATGGTACTAGACAAGTTCCAATGGCTAGTTCAAGATGTGAAGGCTTGTTCAAAAATTTGAAATCTTAAACTATAAAATTCCAAATGATGAGCCATTTTTTTTTGTTAAAAACTTTGAGCAGTTTACTACAACTTTTTAGATTTAAGAAACTCCAAAATCATCCATCTTCATACTCCAAAATATTAAAACATTTTATTGCTCATCTGGTCATGACAGTTTGAACATGCTTCAGTATTTCACCCAATGCTTCTTCTATACACCGCAGATTGATGCAAAGATTTTTGCATATGAAATTAGACTTTCATAGCTACAAATATGGAGAAGTACATGTTCAAAATCCCTTATGTAGAATTGACACCACTAATTCTAATTGACATCATCTGCTTAATCCAATTTGACAGCTTAGCATAAATCAATAAAAAATTTAAAACTCCATTTTCCAAGCTCCAAAAATTATACTAATTTTTGTTCCCAAAACTAGATTGATGTAGATATTCATCCATGCATGGATTGAATTCATAAACTCTCTCAAGTAGTACAATTTATTCTTCAAACTTCAGTCAATAGTTTGCTTCCATAGAGATCATCCGTACTCTCATGAGTTTCTTGGTTTCATATGTTCTTTTCATTGCCCTCATATATTTTATAGATTTTCTCATATTTATTGCTTCATGATTTTATCTTGATCTTCACATTTAATTTCTTTACTTCATTGCATCAATGGCAATCAAAGATTACCTACTAATACCAACAACACTAAACAAATTTGTTAGTAGTAATAATATTTTGCATCATCAAAATCATATATGAAACCTTGGGGTCAAAAAATATGCTTACTAAGTCTTCCTTGAAGATGAGTTTATATGAGGAGATAAGTCATGAGATACGATATTGACAGTTGGGTTAAGTATATAGCTCCTTAGTGTCTTATAGTGTAGATGATTGTAAAGATTAAAAGATCACAGCTTAATGGGACTTAGGCATGTAGGATGCCTAGTTCGAGTATAAGTAGTTATGAGGAAAAAAAGAAGTAGGAAATATTTGATGAAAAGTAAGTAGAGTTAGTGAGGAATGACTCCAAAATGAGACAATAAGCATCAGAGACTAGTAATGATGGGTTTAGGAGATTGAGAGTTAAGGCTATTTGCTACACAAGTGGAGCTCATGCCTTATGAGGCATATGCATCAAACGGACTTAGAGTCATTTAATGGAACTTTTATTGATGATATATAGTATGATGATTGCCTTGCATAAAAGCTATGATGTATAGGTGTATATTATGAGTGTTGATATCAGGTGTGTGTAATGTAGCATGGTAAATTGATTATTTATGCCTCTCGTCAGTTGAAAAGGCTTGAGTAAGAAATATAGATTTTTCAACCTATGGCTTAAATATGGCGGCATTGATTTATTTTGAAAATTGGGAGACATTAGTGGTAGAAAGAAGAGCTATATTTAAGAAGTTACAAGAGTTATTAGATGAAAGCTTATGCCTTAAAGTGAACAGTTTAGGAATATTGTTAACACATATTAAGATCTGCTTAGTACTATTGGGAGGAATTAAAGTGGCTTAAAGGTAAGATTCACAATTGTGTAAGATTATAGATGAGGTACAAAAAAAATGGTATTAGAATTTTATGATTGATGATGATGGATTATTTTGACATGGTTCTTGTTTATGTTTTCCATATGGGGATTATTTAAAGGAAGATACCGTGAAAGAGGCACACCTTGCAGTATATAATGTGCATCCAAGTTCTACTAAGATGTATCATAACTGAAAGGCACTTATTGGTGAAATGGCATGAAAAGAAATGTTGTGGAGTTTGTCTCTAAATGTTTTATATGTCAACAAGTGAATTTAGAGCATCAGAGACCTTCTATATCATTATAACCACTCTCTAATGTTGTGTCCTAATGGCAGCGTGATTCTATTAGGCTTGCAGCCTTAGAGAAGACGGTAATGATAAACTAAACTAGAGCAAAAGAGTCACCACTCATTTTTAGGTGTTACCAAAACCACTATTCAAAAGCATTTTCTTCCTTTAGAAAATGAGTGGTAGCTTGTATCCTTAGTAGAACACCGAGCCACCTTAACTAGTTAGAGATCTAAGTAAGGAAACTAGGTACAAATTGGGGAATGTGTGAGGCACCTCAATCTGCCTGGCCATCACAACCAACTTCCATTTAGATAAATATTTTAATAAAGAAGAACTTGGATATACTTTTAATGGATGAGAAGTTTATATATGTAACATTACATGAGATATATAACCATTAAGAGATAAATATTTTACATAATAATGGCACACTAATCCTAAAGAAAGGAAAAGATAAATGAGTCCTCTAAGCAACCTAGCAAATATAAGTGCGCAACCATCGAAAGGTAAAGAATTCCATACAAGCATGCATTTAACATCCTAAATAAAGAAAGGAAAGGAGAAAGCCTATACTAAAGAAAGGGAAGGAGAAATGATCTTTAATTAATAATTAAGATAGTTCAATAGCTTTATCATAGCTATTGGCTTGCTATGAATCCATTTTGCAAGGCTGATGAAGCTAATTCCAGTCGAAGTAGAATAGTTCCACCTTAGTTGAACTTGATTGCAAGCTGATGTGACCTGTAAGAAGAAACAAGAGTCAAGTGGGCTAGGCGGGGTGCCTAGCAATGCCACTCCGACGATCAAGTTAGATGATTGATTTAATTGAGAAGATTAAGGATAAAAGTATTTGCACTTGTTTGTGTATACATAGAAGTATATGTACCTTAGAGATTTGATTTCTTGAGGTATTTATAGAGTATAAGTCCTTATATGAATTGAATATCGATTTCCTTGACCAGGTCGGATTCGAAATGGAATTTGGCATGTTCATTCCATGGTGGCCTGATTTTTACCTTTACTAGGCTTTTAAATATATTGGATTGGGCTGGGCCCAACTTACTTTACAACCCAGGTCGGTATATTTTGTCCCTTATCAGTGGCCCCCCTGTTTCAGCGAAGTCAGCAATTTTTTGTGTACTTCGATAGAAACAGTTTGATTTTTAATTTATGAACAATCTAGTTCTTTTTGCTTTAGCACATTGTTTACTTTGGTTTTGAGGCTTTAACTTTCGCTTTAGAATTTCAAGAGTCTTTTGACATATCTTTCCGCGCCTGCCTAAGATCCAGTTATTTAATGCTGAAGTACTTTTTTAGACACGTGGCACAATCCTAGCCTTGAAGTCCCAGGGTCATGCTTTTATCTCTACCGCCTATTTCATTT